>VMDO01038975.1:0-13051 GCA_007922755.1 Pedetes capensis
CTATCTATCTATCTATCTATCTATCTATCTATCTATCTATCTATCTATCTACCTGTCTATCTATCTGTCTACCTGTCTGTCTGTCTGTCTGTCTGTCTGTCTATCTACCTACCTACCTATCTATCTATCCATCTATCCATCTATGTATCTATCCATCTATACATCCATGCATCCATCCATCCATCCATCCATCCATCCATCCATCCAGCTCGCTATCTAGCTATCCATCTATCCATCTATCTACCCATCCACCTATCTATCCAGATATTTGGATACATGATCTTGTGTTAAGTTTAATACTGCTGGTTTTCCATATATTTCCATATGTTTGGATAGATAGGTGGATGGATAAATACATAAACAGAGAGAAATATGTTGTTCTTAGGTGCCCTCCAGTCAGGTTCGACTCATAGCGATCTTATGTAAAACATAGGATTTTCAATGGCTGATTCTTTTAGGATTGTTTTGGGAGTAAGCTAGCAGGTCCTTCCCCCATTTTTGTGGTTCTAGGGATTGAACCCAGGGCCTCAGAGAGCACAGAGCAGCACTCTACCAGCTGACCTAAGCCCAGTCTCTCTTACTCTCTCTCTTTCTACTAATCACTCTCTCTCTCAATCTCTCTCTCTCTCTGTCACACACACACACACACACACACACACACACACACACACCACCTTTTTTGTAGTACTAGGTGTTAAACTCAGTGCCTTGGGTATACATTGCAATCACTCTACCATTGGGCTATACTCCCTGCCCATTTTATTATTTTACTTTTCATTTTAACTTGCACAGACTGACTCTGGCCTGGAACTTGCAATCCTCCTGCTTCCACTTACCAATTCACTCAGGGTACAGGTGTGCACCACTGCCCCTGGCTAGGAACTACTTCTTTACAGTAAAATCCCTTCTGTGTTATAAGCACACACTTTTTCTGGTCCTTTCTCCCAGGTGATCTGTGACAAAAGCAAGTGGGGAGTAGTGCATGTTTATTCATCAGCAGTTTAAATGACCACAATTACACGTACAAGTTATCAGTTACTTCGGAAAATTGTCACTGAGAGAAATGGTTAAATGTTCTCTCTCTCTCTCTCTCTCTCTCTCTCTCTCTCTCAAATTTGGAAAGGACTATATAAAACCTGTCTTATTGATCTTATTAAATTCCCTTTCATTTGTTTAGATGACCTTTTCCATTTTGGCCACAGAGGTGTGCTGTTTGAACAAGTCCCTACCTCTTCCTAGTCACAGAATCTATACCGTGGCTGAATTCTGACATTGTTTCATCGGATAACAAAGTTGACCATCTGTTTTTCAATCTCTCACATCCTCTTGCCAGTAGCATATGAATTGAATAATCCTTGAATAAATACCTTTATGGATTAGTTTCTATCAGTTTGGGGAATCCTCTGAATATCTGTGGTATACCTACCAGGGGTGGGAGAGGGAGAAAATATTTTGCTTTAGTAGATGCATGCATTATTAAGTAAGCCAACTGCAGGGTATATTTAAAATTCTTTCTCCTGATCTGGAATATTTCATCAATTATGGAATAAGCCATATTGACCAGGTAAATGGCTCCAACATCTTATGGCTTCAGGTGAGTGATATTGATCCTATGTTAAGATATCCAGCATTGAGTTGCTAATGACCAATGAGTTTAATATAATTTTCAGCATAGCTCAAGGCTGCTTTTCATGTGGGTGAAAAAAATCTCCACTCAAACTAGAAAAGGGAAAAAATAAAGGGAGAATATATTTTGACTCTTTAGCTAGAAATTCCAAGAAGAGCTTGGTTGTACAAGAAAAATACAGAAGGTTCTCTCAAATTGATGGGAAACTGTGTTGGTTGCATTTATATTTTGAGTTAGGATACCCTGATGATGAAAAACACAAGCCTATCCAAAAGAAAGATGCAACTCTAAAGGTTGATGTTTTCCTTTTGAGATGCATACTTTACAGTATTTTCCCTCATTTTCATTGTAAAGTTTTCTAAAACATGTATAGCTCTCTAGAATATCAAAGACAGTTTGTGGATATTCCAATGGTCAATTATAAACCTTAAAGATATCAGTAATGAAGATATTGAGGATACGTAATTTCACAAGTTATTATTATTTTTCCATAAATGTTTTGCTACCAATGGCATCACTATTTCTCTTTTAAGCAAATGTGCGTGTGCATATGCGCACACGCGTGCACACCCACACACACACAGATTTCATCGTTCCCTCAACCACTAGTGATACCAAGCGAGGGATCCCTGTCCCGTATGGCATACCATGCCATCGGTTACTACAAAAAGAAAGAGATTCATTGCAAGGTCAACCAGCAAGGAGGTCAGCAAAAGTAAGGGGGAGGTTATTAGAATGAAGAGAAAAGAACTAAATAGGGCCACTATGAGGCAGGCCTGACTCAACAGCACCTCACAACAACATCAGTGATTATAAAGTTATGAATGAAATCTTGAAGTAATTCATCTGTAGACCTTTCTTGGTTCTCTCTGACAGTCAATTAGACTAAGAGATCACAAAAATCCTGTCTGAAATTCAGTTGCTTCATAGATTACTGTGTTAGCTTTACATAGCTCATGCTTAGTTGGTCCTAAATGGCAGTCTGTTTGGGGTATAGCAAGCTATCATTATGCATAGTGTCATATTCAAACTTTTATTTTCTCTTCCTGGCCCATAACTCCCCAAATTTCTTCTTATTTTCCAATCCTTGTGGCCACTAACTCTTCAGCCCTGAGTTGCTTGAGTCACAAAATACCACATGAAGCGCTGAGTTTGAGAACATTGGATTGATGTCAATCTACAGTTTACATCAGTGGTCCCCCCAATTTTTCACCCCAGGGACTGGCTTTTGGGAAGACTGTTCTTCCAGGGACCAGGTGCTGGGGTTCACAATGACTCAGATGCATTACATTTATGGTATAAATACAGATGAAGCTTTGCTCACTTTCGCACAACTAGCAATGGTACTAGTGGGTTGCCCAGGGATTGGGGATCCCTGTTTTTCATTGATCAGGTGACTTATTCATCATTTCAACCTCTTTAAGATTTTTTAAATATTCTCATTACAATTTATGAGCTAAGGAAGCATGGATGACTGGAATGTGTTCTTAATACAAATGACTAATTGACATGAGGTCCAGAATCTTGAGGAAGGTCCTCGGATTCTACGGTCTGCCGAGTTAAATCTAGGGTTTTCTGCTAACACTTGGATTTTGAGTTAACGCCGTCATACCTGGAAGGAGAGAATATCTCCTCATCTCTTTCAGGTTAATCTTTTCTCTGGGGAGACTCATCAAATCTTTCCTGAGTTTTAGCAAATGCTTCTCCTTTGAGGCAAGGCAGCAGGTGACATAACTATGCTTTAAGGTACCGCAAGCTGGGGTGTGGGAAACCAAAATCAACCCACAGTAAATTTCTTGTGCTGTTTCATAGCACAGGATGACCAATAGCATCTAAGGAATTTCTAGGCTTGTAAAATGGGCTACATATTCTAGCCGTGTGGCATCCGATCCCATCAGATCTCAGAAGCTAAGCAGGGTTGGGCCTGGTTAGTACCTGGATGGGAGACCGCCTGGGAACACCAGGTGCTGTAGGCTTGGGAGAAGGACCTGGCAACCCCTGCCCAAAAATCAATCTGCCATTGAAAACCCTATGAACATCAGAGAAGCACTGACAATAGTGTTCCCCTGTTGTACAAAGGGTCGCTATGAGAATTTTAGCCAGCCGCTGTAGCCCTGTGGCATCCCATCCCGTCAGATCTCGGAAGCTAAGCAGGGTCAGGCCTGGTTAGTACCTGGATGGGAGACCGCCTGGAAACACCAGGTGCTGCAGGCTTGGGAGAAGGACCTGGCAACCCCCTCCCAAAAGTCAATCTGCCATTGAAAACCCTATGAACAGCAGAGTAGCACTGACAATAGTGTTTCCCCTGTTGTACAGAGGGTTACTATGAGTCAGATACCGACTTGATGGCACCTAACAACAACAACATTCTCTGTGCTGAAGAGCATGCACATATTCACATGGTTGATCTTGGTTCTCTTTCTAGTTTTTTGTCTTTTTTTTTAATCATAAAGCATTGTGTGTGAATCATATTATTTCTATGACTACGGTCCACAACATTCAATCTTTCCAAAAGCTATCATGGAGGATGTTGTTGTTGTAAGGTGCTGGGAAGTCAGGACCGACTCATAGGGACCTTATGTACAACAGAGTGAAATACTACCTGACACCCTGGTGTGCACACAATCTTTTTTATGTTTAAGCCCATTGTTGTAGCCACCATGTCAATCCATTCATTTGAGGGTCTTCCATTTTTGTTTACCTGCCCACTCTCCCAAACATGATGTCCTTCTCCCCTCATCGGTACTTCCTGACTACATGTCCTAAATATGTAAGACGAAATCTACCCATCCTTTCTTCCAAGGAGCACTCTGGTTGCACTTCTTCTGGGACAGATCTGTTGGTTCTTTTGGCAGCCCATGGTATATTCAATAATCGTCTCCAGCACCATAATTCAAAAGTATCAATTCTCCTCCTGTCTCCCTTGTTCAATGTCCAGCTTTCACAACCATATGATGTGACTGAAAACACCATGGCATGAGTCAGATGCACCCTTGTCTTCAAAGTGACATCTTTACATTTCAACACTTTAGAGAGGTCTTTTGCAAGAGCTTTTCCCAATGCAATGCATCTTTTGATTTCTTAATTGCTGCTTCCCTGAGGGGCTGGGATTTATCTCAGTTGGTAGAGCGATGCTCTGTATTCTCTGAGGTCCTGAGTTTGATTCCCAGCACTACAAATACGGGAGAAGGATGTGACAATCCACTCCCAAAACACTCCTGAAATAATCAGCCATTGAAAATACTATGAGGGTCACTATGAGACGGATACTACTGGAGGGCACGTAACAACAAGCTTCTGGGAGTGTTGAGACCATCATGCATAAGGGGAAGGAAAACATGCGAAGTTGTGGAGAGGAAAATGATTCATTGCAGGCTACTTACATCTCAAATTTAACTAAAGCAAGCAAATTAGATCATGTTCTTTAGAAGAATAATTTATTTGGAAATTGACATTGTACACTGGGTTACTTACACTTTATTTTTTTCTTTTACGATAATGTTACAAGAACAAAAATAGGGAAAATCTGTTACTAATGCTTTGATGATTTATCTTATGTCAAAAGGCATCAAGAAAGTCCATAGTATCAATAATTTTGTTAAGTACAAGGAAAATGTGTTTTGGGAATTACTGTAGCATTTAAAGGGATAAATTCATTCTGTACTAAACACATGTTTTATCCCCACTAACCAAATGTGAAATGAAGAACCATCAATCATGGGTAATCATGCTCAAGAACTTGTTTGATCTCTGTAAATGTAATATTGCCTGGAATTACCAGAGTATTTTAAGACATTAGGGATTGCAAACTCTCTTACAATGGTTTTATTTTACTAGCTTTTTGTCTTTTTCTCTGGGCGCAGCCTCCTCTGAATCACCAAAATTCAATACAACTTGCTTAATAGTATTAGACAAATGGAATCTTTATTATGGAGGTAAAGAGAGGTTGATTTCTCAAGCAGCTTACGGAGATTCAAATATTCAGTAAAAACAGCACGCATATGTGGTTAGCTGTGAGTGGTTTTTCCTTTGGCAAACTTTAAAATATAACTGAATAATATTTAAATTCCTCGTTTTAGTGCTATGAAAATGACAAAGAAATACATACAGTGTGAAATGGATGGATTATACATACACACAGCCACATCAATAGAGTACAATAATTTATCACCCAGATGGGCTGAGGTGTAGCTCAGTTGGTAGAGTGCTGCTCCATGCTCACTAAGTCCTTGGCTTTGATCCCCAGCAACACAAAAATGGGAGAAGGACCTGGCAGCCCATTCCTGAAAGAGTCTTAAAAATAATCAGCCATTGAAAGCTCTATGAATAGCAGAGAAGCAGTGACAAAGTACTGGGGCATGGCACAGTGTCGGTGAGTGCTTCATTCTGTTGTACATCGGGTTGCTATAAATCAGACCCAATTAGATGGCATCGGACAAGAACAAGTGTGAAAATGAGTCTAATCCCTGATACTATTGTTTTAATTGCTCAAAACTAAACCAAACAAGGACAGTGATAGTAGACATACTATAATATCATATTATAATATAAAAATTTTTTAAGTAAATTTTAAATAAAAACTCAAGGTATCAGTTACTGTATTGCAAAAGTGGGAGGAATAGCAAGGAAAATAGTATACTGATTGATGGACATTTCTTGGTAATATTCTCATTCTTAGATTGGCATAACCCAACACTAAATTCTCTTCCATGTTTCTCTACACAGAGTAACATATTCCTGAGGGCCGCTCTTTACATTAAATCTTAACACAAACCATGTTAAGCACTCTTTTTGAAATTGTGGATTGGTAGAAAAACTGATAACATATATAAAGGGAGAATTTTATTTAAATAAAAACTCTCATGCCAATGACTGAAAAGTGAATGCTAACCATGATATTGAAACAACCTTTGGGATCTCCATAGGGTGCACTCTTTAAGGAGTTTGCCTGAACAGAGTATCTGTAATACTTTGCTATAATTGCATATTGATTCCAGCTGTCAATGGTTATATTACCTCCTGTCTTTTCCCATGAAATGAGAAATGTATCCAGTCAGAATTAATCCTGAAGCCAAATCCACAGGAAAACATTTTACTTACATCCTGCCTTGGTGGAGGAAATTTAATGTAATTAGAAATTAAAAGGTGAAGATAACTTTGGGAAGTAAATTATGTTGATAAGGAATCTAATATAATTTGTCAAACACATTCGCTTTTCTATGAGAATTTATGTCCTCGTTCGGAGGAATAAGAGTTGCCAGGATTTCAAGGGCTGCTGGGCAACTTCACTCTGGCCATCTTTGGTATGGGAAGGGGTGGGCTAGCTTTGGACTGAAACATGCTTTGTGTATTAACAAGACAGAAACATTGAGAAGATATTATGTATTGATCTTAGCATTCTTGTCTAAATCATCCTCCATTGTTCTTTGAATTTGTTTGACTTTCCTTTTTTCTTTTTTAATAACAATTCTTCAAAGTATCATTTGCCATTTTAATTATTGTGTTTTATTTTCTTTGTTGTTACAGCTGAGCTAACATCCTTTGTTGTATCCTTGCATTTCCTCCACTTGCCTACAGCCATAAGAACATGGCGTTCGATCCCGTCAGATCTCGGAAGCTAAGCAGGGTCAGCCTGATTAGTACTTGGATAGGAGAACACCTGGAAACACCAAGTGCTGTAGGCTTGGGAGAAGGACCCTGAAATCCACCCCCCAAAATCAATCCACCATTGAAAACCCTATGAATAGCAGAGGAGCACTGACAATACTGTTTCACCTGTTGTACATAGGGTCACTATGAGTGGGATACCTACTTGACAGCACCTAACAAGAACATCATATTCCTTGCTTTCTTGAAGACATGAATATACAACACGTAATGTTCTAGAGAATCTATGAAAGCTTAACAGCTAGAGAAGTTGAGATTAGAAAAGCTGGTAGTGTTTGTGATAAAAAATGTTTTGATTTTTTAAAATCTAGTGTTCAAATCTGGTGAAATTACCCAGGGCAAGGAAAAAATACATTAATCCCTGTAGTGTATTAATTTGTCTTCCCTTCTCATGTTCTAATTGCACAACATGAGCTGATAAGATTGGGTATTAGGGCAATTTTCCCTGAAGTTAACCAGAAATCTATAGCATGATGCTTACATTAGTATGTTGGGAGTTTTATAACAGAGCACCACAGATTGGGTATCTGAACAACAGAAATTTAGTTCATTATCATTCTGGGAGCTGCAAAACTGAGATCAAGGTGTGTCGGTAAGGATGCACTTCCTGTTGTGATGATGGCTGCCATCTTGCTCTGTTCTCAGATGGTTGAGCAAGGAAGGTGATCTTGAGGTCTCTTTCTCCTCTTATAAGGGCTGGGATTTAGCTCAGTTGGTAGAGTGCTGGTCTGCAGTCTCTGAGGTCCCGAGTTCGATTCCCAGCACCATAAAAAATGGGAGAAGGATGTGGCAACTCACTCCCAGGGCAATCCCAAAACAGTCAGCCATTGAAAACTCTATGAGGGTCACTATGAGTCGGACATGACTCGACGACACCTAACAACAACAACAACAATCCAGTCTTGAGCTCTTCATGCCCATGATCTTACAAAAACCAATTACATCTCAAAGGATCCATCTCCAAATGATACCATTAGAAATTACAATTGGAACATTTGAATTTTGTTGTTGTTGTTAGGTGCCGTCCAGTCAGTGTCCCACTTATAGAGACCCTGTATACAACATGCAAAACACGATTGTCAGTGCTTCTCTGCTGTTCATAGGGTTTTCAATGGTGGATTGATTTTTGGGAGGGGGTTGCCATGTCCTTCTCCCAAGCCTACAGCACCCGGTGTTTCCTGGTGGTCTCCCATCCAATTACTAATCAGGCCTGACCCTGCTTAGCTTCCAAGACCTGATGGGATTGGATGCCACAGGGTTACAGCTGCAGGCCATTTGCATTTTAGGGGGACAGAATTCACCTAACATCAGCATTGGATGTACCTAAAACCATAAGATGAGAGTTAAACTTTGTATCATAAAAGACAAATGAGGACCAAGGTGCCGTGGTGCACACCTGTAATCCCAGAGATTTGGGAAGCTAAGGCAGGAGGATAGCAAGTTCAAGGCCAGAGATAGCCAGTGTAACTTAGTGAGACCCTGTCTCAAAATTTAAAAGAAATAATAATAATAATTTTAAAAAGGGCTAGGAGTGCAGTTCAGTGGTGGAGCACTTGCCTGTTATGCATGAGCTCCTAGGTACAGAAAAGATAAGAATATGTCACTGAGAATAGAGCTTAGAGATTGAATACTTAGAAATGAAAGGTCAATACTATAGAGATACTCTCTCAATGCAGTCAGAATGGCTGTCATCAAGAAAACAATCAATCACAAATGCCGGTGTGCATGTGAGGCGGAGTACAAAGAATCCTTATACACTGTTGGTGGGAATGTAAATTAGTCCACCCACTATGAATGCATGTATAGAGGCTCCTCAAATATATGATGGTCAAGCAACAATATTATCCAACTTTACCACCACTGGTTATATAACCAGAAGAATAGAAGTCAGCGTAATTTAGAGATATGTGCACAACCATGTTAATTGCAGCAGGACTCACAATAACCAAGTTATGAAATCTGCGTAGCTGCCCACCAATGCACGAATGGATGAAGAGCATATGGTGTATACACATAATGGAGTATTATTTGGCTATGAAAAAGACTGACATCATGTCATTTGCTGGAAAATTGGCAGAAGTGGGGATCATTAGGTTCAGTGTAATAAGCCAGATGTAAAAAGACAGTTATCTCATGTTTTCTCTTATTTTGAAGATCTAGATTTGAAACAATGCCATAAAACCAGGAAGATAATCAAAGGAAGAGGGTAAAGAAAGAGAAATAATGGATTTAATATAATCAATATGATCACTGTACATTAGAGCTGTGTGCCAAGATGTCTCAATGGAATCCAGTTTTTGGTACAGTTTATATATGCTAGTTTGTTGTTGTTAGGTGCTGTTGAGTTGGGTCTGACTTATAATGACCCTATGTACAACAGAACAAAACACTACCTGATACTGTACTATGCCTAGCACTGGCACAAGGAGAACGTGGCATCTGCAAGGCCAGGACAGAAGCCTCAGAGAAACGAGTCCTGACCACAGGTTTGCCTCAGGCTTCCAGCCTCTGGGAGTGTGGGGCAATGAATGTCATCTGTTTAAACCTCCCAGGCTGTGGGGCTTTGTTGCAGCAGCCCAAACAGACTAAGAAAAAGTTGTGCTGTCTTGGCTGCATCCATGTCATGAATCCATTCATAATGTTTACCTTTCATGGTTGTTTTGACTTTGGGGGAGACCCAGAAATCACATGGCGCTGGATCAGGTGAACAAGGTGGATTAGGACATGCCGTGATGTTTTCATTTGTCAGAAATTGCTGTCCCAGAAGTGGTGTGGGCACCTCACGCTTTCATGATGGAGGATGAAACCAAATACACTCATGAAAAAGGACTTCCAGAACTGCTTCAGAAAGTAGCAAGATTGATGGAATAAATGTGTGGGCCTGTTACAGAAAGAAGCCTGCAGCCATAGTCCTGTGGTACCCAATCCCATCAGATCTCGGAAGATAAGCAGGGTTGGGCCTGGTTAGTACTTGGATGGGAGACTGCCTGGGAACACCAAGTGCTGTAGGCTTGGGAGGTGGACCTACAACCCACTCCCCAAAACTCAATCCACCATTGAAAACCCTATGAACAGCAGAGAAGCAGTGACAATAGTGTTCTGCCTGTTGTATGTAGGGTCAGTATGAGTTGGATACTGACTCGAGGGCACCTAACAACAACAACAATTCCAGAAAGATTGCCCCATGTGATTTGGTAACACAATTTTATTCCAAGTCGCATATTTTACTTTATGCTCCTGCGTAAGGATATTCTGAACTCTGAAGAAATTTTCTGCGATTCCAGCTGCTATAATTATATCTCTTCTTTCATAACTCAACAACGAACTTGTTGTTGTTGTTAGGTGTCATCGAGTTGGTATCTGACTCATAGTGACCCTCCTAGGGTTTTCAATGACTGACTCTTTCGGGATTGCCTTGGGAGTGGATTGCCAGGCCCTTCTCCCATTTTTGCGGTGCTGGGAATCGAACTCGGGACCTCAGAGACTGCAGTGCAGTGCTCTACCAACTGAGCCAAATCCCAGCCACCAACATAGAACTTAACTTCGCCCAAATCAAAGAAAAAAGGCTCATAAGCAAAATACTTAATTTATATGTTAAAAACAGAAAGTGTTCAGTGAAAAATTGCAGTTCAAATAAACAATTTCAGTAGGATAGTTTGTTATTTGTCTTTCCTGAGAATTCTAACATCAGATACCATTCAGGGTGGAGGGAAGAAAATCTATTGACTTTTGCCATCTTGTCCTTCAAATGAAAAATGCTTTCCCTCTTATGAATAAACTGACATTGATCCATAGATGTCATTATAAAACCAGTTCTATACTTGGTAACATATGATATCTGTGTTAATGCTGTTTACTCTGGTGATCAAAATGGGTTTTGTAATAAATTATATTTCCTAATAACACAGAAGACCAGAATTTCTACCCAACATATGCGGAACCATTGATTAAAATTCAATACTGGTCCTAAACTCTAAGATGAGAAAATCAGTTAGGACATTGAAAATAGAAGAAGAATACAGTCATAATAATGAGACATGGAAACCCCTCCCTTCCAAATCAGGACCATTGCACACAAATCTATTACCTTGATACATAATCGATATTTCCCATTATGTCCTTGTCAACACAGGAAAACACACATGATATTTATGGGTAGGAAAACAAAGACATTTTTTACAGATAAGCTGATAGGAAAATCATAGGCAGAAGTAGATATATTTTAAAATTAGTAGCTCAGACATTACTTGATAGAAGACTAATGACATTATTGTTGTTGTTGTTAGGTGCCTTCAAGTCGGTATCCGACTCATAGCGACCCTCATAGGGTTTTCAATGCCTGACTGTTTCGGGATTGCCTTGGGAGTGGATTGCCAGGTCCTTCTCCCATTTTTGAGGTGCTGGGAATTGAACTGGGGACCTCAGAGACTGCAGCGCAGCGCTCTACCCACTGAGCCAAATCCCAGCCCAATGCCATCATAAACACCTCAAATAATTTCTTCTCTGAAAGCAGAAAGTCGCCTATTTTTTTCCTTTTAGTGAATGTCACTTACAATGACAGTAATATCCACTGTGCAGTAAGGACCATTAGTCAGGTGAAAAATTTGCATCACTTTTTGAGATTTTTGACGAAAATTACAAATGTTTATTACAAATGGAAGAAAAGTCTATCATTCTTCATAAATTCTGGATTCCTGGTTATTCTCTATTATTCATATTTGTTTGCTTATTTATTTATTTATTTATTTATTTATGTACTTATTTTTGTGCTGAATATGAAATCCAGGGACTCGCCTAAGCTGTGCACTCTCTCGCACTGAGCAACGTCTCTGTTACTCTGTAGTTTTCTTTTTATGCAGTGGCATAATCAATAATGACCATCAAATGATTAAGGCGTGTTACTGCATCAGTCAGTAAGTCTGCAAGGATGTTAGGTTTACAGTCGAAAGAAAAAAAAGCAAAACTCATGTGTACAGAAAAAGTCATTTGAATAATGCAGAAAATCCCTCCAGGAAAAAATAAAAAAAAAAATTCTTACAGGATTACACACTTGACCTTGTGTGAAATCCTAAAGCCAAAGTAACCTTCTTCCCTATAGACAAGAGTTGTCGGCCGTGGTGGCGCACGCCTGTCATCCCAGCCACTCGGGAGGCGGAGGCGGGAGGATCGCAAGTTCGAGACCAGAGGCAGTCTGCGTAACTTAGCGAGACCCTGTCTCAAAAAGTAAAGAAAAGAAAAATGGGCTGGGGGTGCAGCTCAGTGGTCCAGCACTTGCAGAGCACGCAGGTGTGAGGCCCTGGGTTCAACCCCCAGTACCGCAAAAAAAAAAAAAAAAAAAAAAAAAAGTTGTCCACAGAATTTCTTTTTTTTTTTATTAGAAATTTTTAATGTACATCATAATGTGATTCATTTTGACTTGCTTTTCGTTGTGACAATTTTCATATATGCAATTTGATAAGCATTATACATATAGGTTACCCCTTACCCTCCTCTATGTTTCCCCCCTCCCCCCTTCCTATCTAAGTTTCCCATCCAAGTCTTCTCTACCTTTTACTATGTAGTATTTTTCTATATGTCCTTGGGTTCCATTTCTGTTTAAGATAGAAACTTTTCCTGTAGTGGTCTTTGTTTCTATCTTGTTAGAACAATTACATGAGATTTTTAGTCCATTTGTATTGACCTCATTCTTATCTTCCCTCCCCCCCTTTTAATGTGATCTGACCTTTGAGTAGGATTTTTCCTTCTTGTAATTTTGAG
>VMDO01038976.1:0-13055 GCA_007922755.1 Pedetes capensis
TTGGTTGCTGTTTGGTGCTTTCTAGTCTTGTCCAACTCATAGCAACCCTCATAGGGTTTTCAATGGCTGATTGTTTCAGGACTGGATCGCTACACCCTTCTCTCATTTTTGCCGTCCTTAGAAAGTGCAGAGCAGCACTCTAAGAACTGAGCTAAACCTAAGTCCCATGTACTTTAGCATTCCTAAAGAAAATGCGTGAAATTTTAAGTGAAAATTAAAATTCCTATTATAATAATTGCGGGCTGGGATTTAACTCAGTTGGTAGAGTGCTGTGCTGCAGTCTCTGAGGTCCTGAGTTCAATTCCCAGCACTGTAAAAATGGGAGAAGGACCTGGCAATCCACTCCCAAGGCAATCCCGAAACAATCAGCCATGGAAAACCCTACGAGGGTCGCTATGAGTCAGATACTGACTCGACGGCAGCTAACAACAACAACAACAACAATAATTGCATGTGGACATGTAGAATTTTTTTTCATTACGAAATTCAGTGTAGTTTAGAATTGTTGTTGTTGTTGGGTGCTCTCGAGTCAGGTCCAAGTCATTGTGACCCTGTGTACAACAGAATGAAACATTCCTGACACTGTGCCATGCCTGGCACTATGTCAGTGCTTCTCTGCTATTCATAGGGTTTTCAGTGGTAGATTGTTTCAGGAGTGGGCTGGTAGGTTTTTCTCCCTATTTTGCGGTGCTGGGGGTCGAACCCAGGGCCTCAGAGAGCTCAGAGCAGCACTCTACCAGCTTAGAGTAGACACTTAAATCATAATGTATTGGTAAAATGATAAAAATGGCAGAAAATACTTTTCTTTGAAAAAAATTCTCTGTAATTTGGAATTATACCAAACAATCTAGTTTCCAGACCTTTGGTAATTTTCCAAAGTTGTGAGTAATCCTGTGTCTGACAACCTAAAAATGTAATTAACCCCATTTTGTGAATAAAGGCATAACAGAATGTTGCTTCATTTATGACACCAGAAAAGGAAATATTACTATAATTCCTTTCAGGATGTATTTATCACCACATATGTGAATCGTCAAGCTATGTGTGTGTGTGGAGACATCTGTGTAGATAGGTAGGTAGATAGGTCTCAGGCAGTAAGAGTCTATACCTCCAGTCACTATGAGGCTATACCTCCAGTCTCTATGGCATCATGGTCCAATGTTTTCCTAAAAATATTTTCTGCAATTTTCTTCACATCTCCATTTTCAGTCCACCTAAGGTTACCAATCCTGGCTCAGGCACATCATTTATCTGAGGAACTAAAAATAATCCCAATGTATTTTCAGATTTCTCCATACAAGCTGTATACCAACTTTTTCATTTGTTTTGTTCTTGGTGAATATCCCAAGTATTCTTTCTTCTAGAGTATACCAATTATAATTTTAGCACTGGGATTCTGTATGGAACTTGAATAAAGCTAAAACAGCTGGAGGTATGTAAATATACATTTCAAATTTCAAATTTCATTTTACCCAAAATAATAAATAGCCATAATTTATCAGTCATTGGGAATTTTATTATGCATTTTCAAACACCTATTCATTAAAACGTTATAAAATCTTTGTGTGATAGACATTATTAACTTTGTTTATACTCAAACATGAGAAATTTATTAAATAACATTTGGGAAATCTCAGTGCTAGTAAGCAATGAGCAGAGGTTCTAAAGTGTGATACTATATTGTCTCTTTAATAAATATACATGATTTTATTTATTTGGATAATTTTAACTTGAGAGAAAGATAACAAAAATATCACAGCACAATC
This sequence comes from Pedetes capensis, assembly GCA_007922755.1. Classification (NCBI taxonomy): domain Eukaryota; kingdom Metazoa; phylum Chordata; class Mammalia; order Rodentia; family Pedetidae; genus Pedetes; species Pedetes capensis. Next base: position 1,767 of record VMDO01038976.1, read on the forward strand.
ATGCATCTCTCTTGCATGTAGATTTCCTTCAATATACAATTATTAATAAAATTATACCATAAATCTATGTAGAAATCACTCTTTTGTTGTTAAAGATTTTTCTTAATTTTAAAGCCAATACGCATCTACTTTAATATTATTCCAATATGTTTAAAAATTGATCTCCCTTTTTTTTTTTCCTCTGTGGCAATAGTGGACTATAAGGCAGAAGCCTAGTTAGGCTAAGGATGTCTCTGAGGTTCTGCAGGGAATATGGATGCAAATGGACCTTGAGGATTAGCCTATGATTCATCGTTAATTAAAAAAAAATTCTGCATATTTTGTTGTTGTTGTTGTTGTTGTTAGGTGCTGTTGAGTTGGTATCCTACTCATAGCAACCCTCTGTACAACAGGGAAAACACTATAGTCAGTGCTTCTCTGCTGTTCATAGGGTTTTCAATGGCAGATTGATTTTTGGGAGGGGGTTGCCAGGTCCTTCTCCCAAACCTACAGCTTCTGGTGTTTCCAGGAGGTCTCCCATCCAGGTACTAACTAGGCCCCACCCTGCTTAGCTTCCGAGATCTGATGGGATCGGATTCCACAGGGCTATAGCTGCAAGCCTGCATATTTTGGCCAAATAAAAATTCACATAGGTAGCATCATTTTTCAGAGTCTTGAGTGTTAGGGAAGTGAATGCACTTATTAATCCCCTCTGCCTACAGAACAGAGGAGTGCAATTTGTTACTGAATCAGATATCTGTGTACGGGTTGTTAGAACAGATAAGATGTTAGAAGATCTCCTCTCCCACTGCCAAGGAATCCAGACAGTTAGCAAACCTATCTATGACTTCCCTCGTTGCTTCCAGCTTAATCCAAAGATTTTAGGGTAAAGGCTTTCCTACAAATGTTGAAGGCAAATATTGACTTGTTATCTCCTACTGGTACGCTATTATCACACAAGATGTGATCAAGCTTATATTCTTCTATGGCAATTATATTAATTGGCCTCTTTGATTATGAGGTAATACTCTCTATGTAATCAAATTAGCAAGCAGAGATAAGTTTATGGCAGCCCCATTTTATTTTATGTTTTAAAAATTACTTGTCGTTTCTTTCAGTGTCATCTCGAAACTACTGAAAACTACTCAATTGATTTTAATAATTCTTTCAATGAAAGTAAGATCATTAACCACGTTGGGCTTTTACATCTCCTTTTTCCCCCTATCTGATTTTCTCGTGGTGCACAGGCCGTGTAGCATGAGCTTGCCAGTCACTTTGTGCCAGAATGTGTGTTTATAATGATCCTTTTTAGTTCCCAAAGTGCTCAAAGTACCTTGTGTTTTCTGCCAGGCTCTCCCTGTGCCTCAATGCAGAAAACTTGGCAAGGTCAATGAGTTGTTCCGAGTGGAGACACTGGAAGCTGTGAATGAGGACAAACAGCAATAAACACGAACAAGGATTCATTAAAACCTGGCTTCCAAATGCATGCTCTGAACTTTCCTTTATCCAAATAAAAGTATAATCCCCTGTTGAACATTCAGTTCATATCTCAGGATATAATATTGAATGTATTCTACGTACCCTGTGCTTTATCTAAAAGATAAATGAAAAAATGTCTCTTATCATGTTTTCCAAACCTGTGTGTTCTATATTGTAAAAGCCATTAGGGTTTTAAAAAACAATCTTGTGTCTCACATTGGGAAAACACCCATACCGTATACTGTAATAAATGGAAGGAGGATTGAAATGGATGACTCAATACTTCTTCCTTGCCTCTATGATCAGGATCCAGGCAATCTTCCATCCATGGCCTCTTCTCCACTAGCTAACCTTCTCATCTAGTCACCAAAAGCATTTACAACCCCTTGGGTCACCTATTTATCTGGTTACCTTCATTTTCTAGAATTCTGTGCTCACTTTATGCTCCTTCACCCCTCTGGATTGTCTAACCCTGCCTGGCCTTCTCCTGGTCCCTGCCATCCCTGCCTCTCCACACAGCTTAGCTGATCAGCAGTGTCTGGGAGTTTCTTTTGCTTTGTTTTGAAGGGTGGTTGCTTAGAAGTTCTGGCCTTCCTGGAATTGCTGTTATTCTATGCCAGCACCCAAATAAACATGCAATCTTGGTAAACATGCTGTTTTCTAATATTTCAGAAGTCACTGGACTCTCACTGTTCTTTTCCCATTATAAGACTATTTCTGCTCATAAACTCCATCTAGATAGAAATTTGGTGTGCAGTGCTCAATGGGACCCTGTGTTTGCCTACTGAATACCATGACCTGGCCTTCTAGTTGGGGACCTTCACTCCCAAAGGAGTCCATGAGTTATCACCTTCTCTAGCTAATTCCACCAGCCAAGTTCTTTCTCCATTGATGCCATATCTCTAATTTAACACACACAATCAGCATCCTAAACCCAGCACACAGTGGCTAGCTGCTGAGGATGGACAGGTAGGTGTGCATGTTGGGAAGTAAGAAGGTTGTTGAAAGTGAACATTAGCATTTGCTCTCGAAGAATGCTGTCAATAAATGACATCATAAAGTTGGGAACTGTGGTACACACCTATAATCCCAGAGACACAGGAGGCTGAGGCAGGAGGATTTTGAGTGTGAGGCCAAAGGTGGCCTGAACCACTTAGTGAGACCATGTCTCAGAATTAAAAATAAAATAAAAAGGGGTCTGGAGATGCGGCTCCGTGGTGAAGTGCTTGCCTCACATTTGAGAGGCCCTGGTTCTACCCCCAAGTATTGCAAAAACAACAACAAAAAATTACATCATAATATTATTTGTCTTCTCTTTGGAAAGTTTTGACAATGCTTTTGTAGAAACATAGATGTGTAGCAAGGAAAAGGAGCTGGAATCGTGCAAAGCCAAAATAAATATCCTAGTGTTATACACCGAATCTGTTCCCCCGAATTTGTATGTTAAAGTTTTAGCCCTCAATGTGATGGTATTCGGAGATGGGGCTGTTGGGAAGCAAATAGTTCATGGGAGTGAAGCCCTCCACGATGGTGAGATTGGTGCCTTGATAAGAAGAGACAAGAGGCCTCTCCTTTCCCCAACACACGAGGACACAGGAAGAAGACAGTGAGCTAGAAACCATCAAGGAACCCACACCTAGAATTGAATTGCCTTGTACCTTATCATAGACTTCCTAGCCCCCAGGATTACGAGAAATATATTCATTGCAAAAACCAACAGACTATGATATTTTACTATAGCAGCTCAAATAATCACCTGTGAATACCAGGAAGAGTCCCTTCCTCACACCAACTAGCTGTAGCACCATTTGCAAAGATGACTTCTTTTGACCTATCTTGCCTCCATACAGGCATCTTGATATGAATTTCACCCGTTTAACACATCCATTATTTTTCTGACAACTTTCAGCAATTAGCCCTTGGAAAAAATGAGGATTTTGATAGAGCTAACTTGAGGAAGCCTGCAGCCGTAGCACTGTGTGGCTTCTGATACTGTCAGAACTCAGAAGCTAAGCAGGGTTGGGCCTGGTTAGTACTTGGTTGGGAGACCACCTGGGAATACCAGGTGCTGTAGGCTTGGGAGAAGGACCTGGCAACCCACTCCCCAAAATCAATTAGCCATTGAAAACCCTATGCATAGCAGAGAAGCACTGACAATAGTGTTTCTCCTGTTGCACGTAGGATGGCTATGAGTCGGACACTGACTTTACGGTACCTAACAACAACAACAGCAGCAGCAGCAACTTGAGGAAAGGGCTGGGATTTAGGTCAGTTGGTAGAGCGATTCTCTGCAGTCTCTGAGGTCCTGGATTCGATTCTCAGCACTGCAAAAATGAGAGAAGGATGTGGCAATCCACTCCCAACGCAGTCCCGGAACAATCAGCCATTGAAAACCTTATGAAAGTCACTGTGAGTTGGACACAACAGCACCTAACAACAACAACAACTTCAGGAAAAAATGACTGCGTCTACATAAATTTAGCCAAGAACCAACATTGAAAATATAAGTCATTCTGTAGCCACATGTTGTAAGCTTAGGGAGCCACTGACTTGGAATCAAGTGACTCCTTTAAGATTAAAGAGAAGCTTCAAGCTCATCGCTCCTCTTCACAGGGAAGGTACAGGCAGTCCAGGGAACCAGGATCATGGGCTCCTGGCCATGTAAGTGGAAGAATGGGAGTGAGAAGCCAGTTTGGGAGAGGGTGATGTTCACATCACCCATGGTGGAGAAGAGGGGAGTTTCCCCTCCCCAGAATTAGGAAAGGAGAAGCCTTTGTCACCAGGAACGCTTGTCACAAGCCTAACAGCCTCTTCTTTCACTAAACCAGAGCTGGAAACTCTCTTTCTTTTGAGCAGTCAGGCCCTAGCCCTGCTGGCATACACAGGGCACAGACGGACCAGAGCACAAAACCCACATAGCCAACAGAGGAGTGGGGGAAGGAGCCAGCATGGCATCCCAAGACACGTGCATTTCTCATTGCCAGGCCGACAGGGTAGGAAACAAGTGAGCTTGATCCATAGCCTAGACCCCTTCAAAAAGGGAGTAAGAAGCCGGGCTCAGTGGCTCACGCCTGTAATCCCAGCAACTGGGTAGGCAGAGGCAGGAGGATGGCAAGTTAGAGACCAGAGGCAGTCTGTGTAACTTATTGAGACCCTGTCTCAAAAAGTAAAAAAATGGGCTGGGCATGCAACTCAGTGGTCCAGCACTTGCAAAGAATGCAAGCCTGAGACCCTGGGTTCAACCCCCAGTGCCAGGAAAAAAATAAGGATGTAAGAACTTTGGATTGGCTCCCCTGTAGGGCAAACTAAGGAAGGAGGGAAAGAAGTCACAAGAGCCTGATGTCTCCTTTCAGGAAAATGTGCATTTCAGAAGTTTCTGCGGGGCTTCCTTCAGAAACCACATCTGAGCTCCCGGGGAGGGGGAGCAGGCCCTGTGACACATGCCACGCAGGCGTCACTAATGGCCCTTAGAGAAGCAGAAGCAGAGACATTCCTGTCAGCCCAGGAAATGAAGGCCAGGGTTTAAAAGTCTGTATTTGTCTGGTTCCCTCCTGCTCTGCCCCACTTCAGGCGGGAAGTCCTAGAGCAGCTGGGGGCAGGAGAGAGCCCCCAAACACTGGAGCAGCTGGAGGCAGGAGAGAGCCCCCAAACACTCCCACCTCCCTGCAGCTCCTGTGGAGCTGATTCCCACCTGCTTTGGGGGAAAAAGGAAGGAAAAGTACTTTAAGTCAAATCCAAGATGACCAACCAAAGAAAAAGCGGCAAGTGTTTAAAAGAAAATCATCAAAATCACCAAAGTGGCAAAAAGGATGCATTCTCGCCCATTGTCATTAAGAAGAATATCTCTCTGTGGGGAAGAGAGGCTTCACGTGGCACAGAAGGGGTCACTTATTAGAAATGAAAAGCCATTCCTCTATGCCAATGAATTTAGACTCTATAGCTACTGCAGTCTCCTTTCTTTCTTTCTTTCTTTCTTTCTTTCTTTCTTTCTTTCTTTCTTTCTTTCTTTCTTTTTTTGCAGTACTAGGGGTTGAACCCAGGGCCTCACGCTTGCATGCTATGCAAGTGCTGGACCACTGAGCTGCACCCCCAGCACTCCCCCTTTTTTTTTTTTTTTTTTTGCTTTTTGAGACAGGGTCTCGCTAAGTTACGCAGACTTCCTCTGGTCTCGAACTTGCGATCCTCTTGCCTCTGCCTCCCAAGCTGCTGGGATTACAGGTGTGCGCCGCCATGCCCAGCTGAATCACATTAGTCTCTATACAGTTGAACACTGCCGTGGCTCATGGTGTCTTGGTAAACAGTGCATGCCCGTGAACCACCCTTTTGAAATGAAGTCTCTGTTCTTTACGATGTATGTGCACTTGGTAACACTAGCTGCCCCACCCAGTCACACATAGAATGGATTGGCCAGAGTTTGAAGATACATTGAAAACAATCCCACTTACACACAAATGAAAATAGCAGAAGCAAAGTCAAGTGTCCAAATACCATCAGACATGACCCAAGATGTTGAAAGAACGAAAATAGAGCGCAAATGATGCTAGTGTAGAAACAGGGACATGGAAGGAGAAGGAGCTGGTTGACTTCAAAGCGGAGGACCTAGAGTGGGGAATGAGGGCCAGTGAGTTCCTGCTGGCGATGTCTATTGAAGCCTCTGTGCCATTGGTCAGCTTTTAGCCAACAGCCTAGCTTGCTGTGCTTCCCTAAACCCAACAGAGTTTGTTCAGGCCAGGTATTGAAGACGGATTTAATATTTGAATAGCTCCTCCCAAGTACTTGTGTATTTGTTGTTGTTAGGTGCCGTTGAGTTGGATGACTCATGATGGCCCTATGTACAACAGAACGAAACGCTACCCAACACTATGCCATGAACACGATCTTTTTGTGATACAGCCACTGTTGCAGCCACTGTGTTTCTTCCCATTTTAAGGCATGCCACATCAATAAAAGGAGGTCCTAGGGGCTTTACTCCATTCCCATCATTAAGGTCGACTCTCCTTTGAGGAGGTAACTCTTCTTTAGTAGTTTCTTGAATGCTTTTCAGCCCAGGGGATTCATTTTCTGGCAGTGCTTCTTTGCTATTCATAGTTTTCACTGGCTAATTGTCTTGAGAGTAGACTGCTGGGTCCTTCTCCCTAGTCTGTCTTAGTATGGAAGCTCAGCTGAAACCTGTCCACCATAGGTGGCCCTGATGATTTCTGAAATACAGCTTTCAGTGTCACAGCGACCTGCAGGCCCCCACAGCATACCAAGCTGACATACAGGTGGGGGACTTGTGTATTAGTCATATATAAATATTAACCTTATATTAGTTTTGCATATTGCCCATTATACTGCGGTCATTTTTTGTTTGTTGTTGTTGTTAGGTGCTGTCGAGTCGGTATCCGACTCATAGCGACCCTCTGTCCAACAGGGGAAGCACTATTGTCAGTGCTTCTCTGCTGTTCATAGGGTTTTCAATGGCAGATTGATTTTTGGGAGGGGGTTGCCAGGTCCTTTTCCCAAGCCTACAGCTTCTGGTGTTCCCAGGAGGTCTCCCATCCAGGTACTAACCAGGCCCGACCCTGCTTAGCTTCCAAGATCTGACGGGATTGGATGCCACAGGGCTACAGCTGCAGGCACTATTGTTGTTGTTGTTGTTGTTAGGTGCCGTGGAGTCGGTATCCAACTCATAGTGACCCTCACAGGGTTTTCAATGGCTGACCGCATTAGGTGCCATAAAATAGGCAGTTAAAAAGATGACTGATAAATATTGATACTAAATGAAAAAGTATGATTTGGTCCTAAAATTATAAATTTAACACCATTACATTTAGAAATTGACCACATACACTAAATTCTATCCTGAAAGATGTTTTAATTTGTAACTGATTTCCCAATAGCAATTGTGTAATTTTTTTTCCAAGCCAAGACACAGTAAACAGTATAAATAGCACGTTGATATTTATAAGCCTAATTAGTTGCATTTCCAAAATCCATTTAATATCCAGTGTGAACAATTCCACAATCCTCTGTGGAAGAAATATCATCACCTATTATGGAATTTAAAAGAGCGCACCACATTGCATAGTTTTTATTTTTCGTGCCTTAATGTACACGATGAGAATTAGGTATTAAATGCGTTTGAATAGAAATGATTCTGAGAGCCTACCTCTCATGAGTTATGAAACAAGTCTTGTAGTTTTCCTGAAGAACATCTAAACATATTGCCTGTATAGCTCATCTTGATGAAGTGCTTAACATCACGAAAGCTCTTCCGCCCCCACTCTATACATCTGAGGCGCACGCCTGCCGTTTGCCTGGAGGGTTTTATTCACTGTTCTCCTCGGGCTTGAATGGAAGGTCACTCTGACCTGCTGCACATTTTTGCTTAAGAACAGCTTTGAACAATAAGCCACTGGTGTACTTGTTTCTGGACCAACTTGAGTTTTTGGCACAATATGAAAAGCATTTGGAAAGTGTAAGTAAAAGCCTTCCGTTGCAGAAGAAATAATGGCCCCGTTCGCCATGGAAACCAGAGGACTTTATGAAAATGCACTCAACTGTTTTCTGTAGTGAGCCGAAAATTATTCTAAAAATAAGTTGTATTCCTGGCATCTGCTAGCCCAGGAGCAAAGAACACATCTCCCAAGGTTCTCCCTCTTAGAGGAAAGTGCCTCGCCACTTGAATATTTCATTTTTCCTATTATTTGAAAGATTTAGGGAAACGGGCATGTCACACACAGTAGGGTCTCGATAATGAGTTTTAATTAAATTAAATGTCCTTTGAGATGCAGCCGATCATTTGAAGACAGGCTCCGAGCACAGCCTCTAGCTAAGGACACTGGAAATAGAGCTTTCCTTCAAAGTTAGAATGGATCCTATTTAAATCTGTTTTTCCCTTTCTACAGATCATTTCTATTTAGGTCATAGTAAACAAAAGGATACATATGTCAAATGATTATGAAAATTTTAACAGACGACTGTAAGTGAATAAAACCAGGACCTGTCTGGACATGAATTCCCTTCTAACAGATGAGACGCAAGCGCTTCAGCTGCTCCCATGGGCAGGGAAAGAGCAAGGGCTCAGTGCCACACACCTGCTCCGTCGCGCACACCCGGGGCCACTGCGAAGGGTCTATTACTTAATTAAATTCTACAGAGGCGCTACGCTGGGAGGCAAAATGCTATTTGTTACCTGGAAGGCCAATCTGACAGGCTGAAGGAATGAAAGGGCAGAGCAGATACAAATCCCTCAAGTGGGGTAAAGTCTAGGCACGCAGGATTTCTGTTCTCAGGCGTGTCTTCGCTGGCTCAAGCCCAGCTAGATTAGGCCCCCGGTTAAGAGTGATATTCGTTATTCAGTTCTCATTCAGTAAACGTGCGTGGAGCGCCTCTGTGTTCCAGGCACTTTGTTAGCTGCAGGGAATAAAGTGATGACTGATGCTAATCCTCCAATTATTTACGGCTCCGTTGTGGCAAAAGTACCTGAGAACTCCTCAGATAGCATTACAAGGAAGAGAGAAAATGGCTTCTCTAATGTGATACTGGGCTGGGATTTAGCTCAGTGGGTAGAGCGCTGCGCTGCAGTCTCTGAGGTCCCGAGTTTGATTCCCAGCACCGCAAAAACGGGAGAAGGACCTGGCAATCCACTCCCAAGGCAATCCCGAAACAGTCAGCCATTGAAAACCCTATGAGGGTTGCCATGAGTTGGATACCGACTCGAGGGCACCTAACAACACAACAACAACAATGTGGTACTGGTGGATCGAACCGGTGGATCAAGCCTTGCCTCTGCTAAAGCTCTTGCTTCACCACCGGGTGCATCTCTAGCCCCCTTTTTTTATTTTTAGTTTCTGTTTGGAGACAGGGTCTCACTAAGTTGCACAGGCTGCCTCTGGCCTTCAACCTTTTATACAATACTCCCTTGAAAGACACAACAAACATAAGTAAGTGCAAGACTAGGATAATGTGGGTCTTCAGAAGAAACAGAAACACATGATTAATACACTTAGGCAATAGCCAATTAAGCCACATGTCATAAGCATTTAGATTTAAATACTCATAAATTTAAATCAGTGAACCTAGTACTACATTTCCTTTGAACACTGGAGAATTTTCGGATACTTTGAAACACTATTAGATGGCCATGAAGTTCTGTGACTTTGGATAAATTGTTTAATTGCTCTGTTACTCAGAGCAATCCTCCTGCCTCAGCCTCTTCCGCTGCTGGGAAGACAGGTGTGCACCACAGTGCCAGGCTGACCAAGGAATTTTAAGGAGATGGGTACAGAGATTTGACTTTTCAGCTCCGTTCCTCATAACTCAGACAGCCATGATGCGTAATTTATTGTCAATGTTAGGATACTTGTAAGAGTGAATCAGGATCTACTTCGTGACTGACCTGGGTCACAGGTGTGCCTGAGACTTCTCAGAAGATCAGTACGTGTAGCTACTCTCTGTATATAGACATGATTATATTTTAGGAACTACCTTCTTTTCTGTATAATGGGTCATCCTCTGATTGGCAGGAAGTCTGAGGCCCTTTATTTTACAGTGTGAATAGACGTGTACATTGCTAAAATAGCACACTGTTAGGAGACGGTGGGGGAACGTGGTGCCCCAGTCTGGATGCTAGTGACAGAGGTGTAGCCTGGCAGGTGAGCCTGTGGTCCAGGAGCGTGCCTCTGCCTGGGATGACATCTTTAGGAAGAGCTGGTGATGGGATGGGAGAGCGGATGATCGCTTGTGCCCATAACCCAATGTTGGGAGTGCTAATGAATTCTCTGGCTCGGAAAAGTTCTCAATAAGCTAGAACGACAGGGAAGATTTTAAAGGTGGTGCTTTGTGCGGATGCATGTAAGATGGCGCGCTTACATTTAAATAAAAAGACATCTACTGGATAACATGAAAAGGAAGAAATATGTCTCAGCTGCAGTGTTTGTCAAGAACAACTACATCTCAGCGATTAATGCTAGCTCTATGTTGTTGTTGTTAGGTGCCGTTGAGTCAGTATCCGACTCATAGCGACCCTCTGTACAACAGGGGAAACACTATTGTCAGTGCTTTGGTGCTGTTCATAGGGTTTTCAATGGCAGATTGATTTTTGGGAGGGGCTTGCCAGGTCCTTCTCTCAAGCCTACAGCTTCTGGTGTTCCCAGGCGGTCTCCCATCCAGGTACTAACCAGGCCTGACCCTGCTTAGCTTCCGAGATCTGACGGGATTGGATGCCACAGGGTACCTCTGCAGGCGCTAGCTCTATGGTGTGGTATAAAACTGTGGCAGAGATTTTGTAGAAAAGAGTCATGCTCTAGCTGGGTTGTTTTGCACGAAGCTCCCTTCCAAGCTTGAAATTCTGTATTCGTGGCACTGTGAGAGCACAGTCAGATCCTTATTTGTATCTGTCCCCTAGATGCAGGTGGCACCTAGAATGTGTGTGTTGTGTGAATACTAGGTGTGTTATGAACTGTGCAAGCTTAAGGAATGGAATTGATGGAGATGGAGGAGGTGGCCTTCCTTTGTCACTGTCTCAGCTCCCTCTTTCCCGGAAGTCCACCCCATTCCTACCCTCTCACTGTTCATTCTTCTTTCTTCCTTTCTTTCTTCCTTCCTTCTGACCTTTCTTTCTTTCTTCCTTTCTTTTTTCCTTCCTTCCTTTCTTCCTCCTCCTCTTCTTCTTCTTCTTCTCCTTCTCCTTCTTCTTCTTCTTCTTCTTCTTCTCCTTCCTTCCTTCCTTTCTCTCCCTTTTTCTCTCCCTTTCTCTCCCTCTTTCTTTCTTCCTTTCTTTTTTCCTTCCTTTCTTCCTCTTCCTCCTCCTCCTTCTTCTTCCACCACTACTACTACTACTACTTC
>VMDO01038977.1:0-13059 GCA_007922755.1 Pedetes capensis
AGAGAGAGAGAGAGAGAGAGAGAGAAAGAAACAATGAAAGAAAGAAAGAGAAAGAAAGGGAGAGAAACAAAAGAACAGAAAAGAGAAGAAAAGGGAAAAGAAAAGAAAAGAAAAAAGAAAGAGAAAGAAAGAGTGCTTGGCTGCCATGGTCCTGGATGAAGGGGCAGAGGGCTCTGTGTAAGGAAGGTGATCCACTCTGTGCTTCAAAGGGAGCAAAGCCACGTCACCCAAGTGAACGCAGCACACTAATGAAAAGCTCTCACCTGGGGCGTGGTAGAAGCTAATTACAAAGCCTCCCTATGAGTGGTGGAGGCCCTTGGCGCCAGCCCAGCCTGCCCCACTCTACCTGGAATCTTGACTGTGTTCCGGGCAATGCACTGCTAGATCAGCCCGCAGCCAGAATCACTCAGCATCCCCCAATATTTTCTTGTCACATGGATTCATACATCTTGCCATCAAAGACCATCTTGGGCCTGTCTTGTCTTATAAGAGCTCATACTCTGGGTGACCATGTGACCAAGACAGCATGGTTTTGGTTTTCCATCCCATGGACCACCTGTTAGAATTACACTTCTTAGCAGAAAACTGGTTCTGAAAGAAATCTTTGCCCCAGACTTATTTTATTTTACACCAATCCAAATTACACACCAAAGGAAAAAGAAATGCATGCTTCTTTAAAATTTCTTGATGGGATGCTATAAACGTTACGGCTCTAGGAGAAATGGGAGCTGAACTCTGTGACAGTAATTCAGAGGCTTCCCAGCTGGGTGATCTCGGGCCAGTTGTTTGACTGCTCTGTGCCCCAGTTGTTTTCATCTGTACAATGGAGATACCTAGTTGGGGGTGGTTCAGTTCAATTCACACCACACATCTTTGAGGATGGTGGTCTGCTGTGGGGCTGGCATAGGAAACAAAACCAGTGAGTCTCTGCTCTCATGAGGTTTCCATTGTGGCAAAGCCAGACACACAGGGAGCAAATAAACAAAGGAGTCCATCGTGCACATGCCGAGACCCAGTGCCTGACTGCATCTCATCACAGAGGCAGCATGGTTGGACGTTTCCGGTTAAGTCAATGGCGTCGCATAGCTGTGACTGCTACTCTTCGGTCTCTAGAGGTGTGTAGCAGCAGGTCTGAGCATTGACAGGGTTTCGTATTGGCTGAGATACAGTGTAGTATGTCAGGGATAAGTGCCAAGTAGAAAATGAGGCCCCCAGGAGGCTGATGCATGGCCTGGGTGGGCCAGGGCCCTGTTTCTGTGTGCACTTAGGATGGCCTGTGCCCTGCCCAGAGATCTGGAGGAGGTGTGGCAGGAGCGATGAGGTGCAAAGGCCCTGAGGTGGGGGTGAGCTCAGGGTGTTAGAGGCACAGTGGGGGAAGTGGCCCTTTGTGAGAATTAAATCAGGAAAGTTATAACAAGCGCTCACACAGAGTAGTTCTGCAGGGGCTGCTGGGACGTCATCTGTCCATGTGGCCGGGTTGAGAGAGGTGGCACAGCAGGAATACCACTGGAGCCCTGAACTGCTGGGCTCAGCTCCTGCTCTGCCGTTTCTCAAGTGATTCAGCCTCCCTGGGTCCTCCTCTGTCCCCTGAAAGGCAGCAGCACTGCCTGCTGGGTTCTGGGTGGGGGCAGAGCTTGGTAGACAGTGGTAGCTCTAAGGGCAGAGAGGCTGCGGCCCTCACCGTTGAAGGCCTGCTGACTTGAGGGTCCCAGCCTCCCTGGGAGGGAGCACGGGGAGCCCAGAGTGCTGAGAGGCACCTGTGCCCCCACGGAAGCCAGGCTCCACAGGCTGTGGCATTGTGGCTTCCATGCAGGTGGCCAGTAGGGCGCCTGCAGTGTGGAGCCCACGGTGGGAGGCGTGGGCAGATGCACGAGCTCACTTCTGCTGACCACAGTCAAGGCAGGTGGGCAGGCGGGAGGCAGGGGGATGGGGGAGGGATGGCTTTGACTGTGGGGTCCATGGACAACTTCTCAGAAGAGGAGGCGTTTCATCTGAGACCCCAGTGGCACGAAGAAAGTGCTTTTGGACAGATCTGTGAGCTGGCGATTCCAGGGCAGAGGAAGTGCAAAGGCCCCGGGGCCGCTGTATGCGTGGCGGATTGGAGAGCCTGGAAGGAGGCCGGCATGGCTGGAGCACAGGCAGGGGAAGCTGGTGGACATGGGCCTTGGGGTGGTTGGGCAAGGGGGTCCTGCTGCACCTATCAGCCGTAGTGTAGGCTTTGCCGCTCATCTCAGTGCAAGAAGAAAAAAATGAAATAAGCCAGTGCAGGTGCCTGTTGTGGGGAGGAAGCCGCTAGCATATTTAGCATATTGCTTATATTGCTTGCTCGGCCAAAGTTGGATGCTCGTGAAGGTGGGGTGTTGACGCACTCACGGATGCCTGTGTGTGGGGGGGTCTTTGGGATCCCTGGAGCGCTAGCACAGCTGTGTCGTTTTAAGCAACAAGCTCTTGTTTGGATCTGGATCTGGGCTGTCATGTAAGTCTAAGATCCGGGCTGCATACAACAGGGTGGCTGCTTGCAGCCTTTCCACTGGGTGCAGGTGTGTGGAGGTTTTAGGGGGAAGGTCTTGGGCAGTTGGAGAGGACTCGGAGAGACCAGGCAGGCAGAGTGGAGGACAGACAGCGGCTGCTGTTATCAAGGTGCCCAGTCGCTGCTCCACAGGTGACTTTTCAATGCATGCCTTGTGGTGCTTGCCTCACCCCAGCTGTGCTGTGTGCAGCTGTGTGCAGGGCCCGGAGTGAGGAGGGTGAGCATCCACTTGGCTATAGCCTTTCCTGCATCTCACCTCCTGACAGCACTGGCAAAGGGAGAGCCCCCCCCGGACGGAATCGCAGCCGCACCACCTGGGGGTTGCACTTTGCAACCTCGGAGGCGAGTTCTGTGAACAGTGGTCCTGGCAGCGTATCTTCATATCGTAGAGGTTGGAACTGTGCAGTGCACAGCCTGGGCAGCCATGCTTGGCTGTCCTATCCACAAGATAACTTTAATCCTTTTGATTATTAGATCATTTATTTTTAGATCAATATTTTTAGCTCAACAAATCACATAAGGTTTAGCAAGGCCAGAGAGCTTGCTGAGGGCACACTTCTCAGATTAGCAGAAGCAGGATCGGAACACAGATAACGCGGGATAACAGGGGCTCGCTCACCTGCCTGGCTCTGTGTGCTGGGTGAAATGGATTCAGGGGAATGAAAACAAGGTGAGGTAGAGAGTGCTGAGGGTTGTGAGAGATGAAGCCCGGGCAGCGATCACAGAAGGAGCAAGTCCTTGTTACTGAGGCCTGCGGGGGCCTTGTGGAGGGCGGAGCTCCAGCAGCACCTGGGTGGCAGGAGAGCGGACACCAGCAGGAGAGCGGACACCAGCAGCCCAGCTACATGGCTCCGCGGTGAATCCCTCCGCCACACCTCGGCCTCAGCCGTGAACGCCTCACTGTAGCTCCTCCATAAACATTTCCTTCTCTCTATGTCACACGTGGCTGTATCGCGTGGCAGCGGGACGCAGGGCAGGGCGCCACCATCCATGTTGGCGCGGGGAGGGGCTGCGGAGCTGTGGCGGCCCCCAAGGCAGGAAGGGCCCCGAGCAGTTGCTTCGCGGTGTCCGTCTGTGCTCTGTAGATAAGGCTGGCTCGGGAGCCCGCGCCTTCCAACCCAGCACAAGAGCGGACTTCCCTAGTGGGCTCCGCTTGTGGGGGAGAGGGGGAGACCACAATAGGCCTCGGAGCAGCTAGCATTTACTAAGCATTTTTCATCCTCGGGCCAGCGCTAAGTGTCAGAGAGAAGAGCCACCTACTCTTATCAGGGTCGGGGACCGGAGCCTACATGGGACAGGAAAACCTTGCATCTGGCTCAAGTCCACGTTGATGCCCCGGAAATTGCCCAAGCAGCTCAGGGCGCAGGTCCCACACGCGCTCCTGAGGCACGGCGTGGTGTATACACAAAAACAGTTCGATTTTTGCATAAATGCATTAATAAATGCAATATATGTACATTTACTAAACTAGCACAATGCGTCTCCTACCTCATGCCTACACTGGGTGGTTGAGCAGAGGAAAGGGCAGAGTCACTCTGAGTTTTGAATTACTTCCCCCCCACTCCTTTTGTCTTCTTATTTGTGTTGCCGAGGCCCAGAGAAGTTCAGGCACATGCTTGAGGTTGCACAGCTTGCAGACTCTGGAACCAGAATGGAAGCTCCTCTGTCTCCAGACAGTAAACTGTCCACCAGGAAGGCAGGAGGGCCCTCCTGGGCCTCTGTCCCCACATCAGTGACCTCCTCAGGCCGCTGTCCTGACTGCACTTGAGTTTCAGACCTAACCAGTGATCCAGCTATTACCTCCTTGGGCCTCATTTTTAAAAGTAAGTGTTTCAAGCAGCACAGCCCTGCGATTTAAGAGCCGAAATCGTATGCACATTAAACACCAAATGATTGTTAACATATTTATTGAAGCTTAACCAGCATCCAGTATATAAAAGATGACTCTCTTAGATGGCTGTCAGACCTCAATAAACATGTTTAATAATTAATTGGCATTAAGCAAACATAATTGTGTGGTTCTAAATTAAGTGTGCAGTGAGGCGCATTGTGAATGGAGAGTCACGGCGGTGGTTTATTACTTAAAGTTCAGGCTGTCAATCTGGCTCTTCGCACATCAGAAAAAAATACCTGATTTTTGAATAGGTGGCGAAGCCTTCCGTGGCCTTCTGCCTAAAAGGCACAAACACTCCGGGTCCAGACCCCAGATCCGAGCACTGTTTCTCGTTTCTTCTTATTTGTCTTCCTCAAGAGCCACGTTGGGGGGTCCTGCTGTCATGAGCCAAGAATTGTGTGGCGTGACCGGTGTTCTCACGTTGTGGCTTTCAGCTGGATGAAGCCGTTCCACCGGAGCACGTCTGGCAAAGTCACCGCAGACGATGAATTCACGAATCCTAAAAGGTTGCTCCTGGGGAAGACCGTGGGCTCCTGTGAGCCTCTCAACCAGTCATAACCTTGTTTTATGTACGATTCTGCGTAAAGTCACCTTATTTAATATATGTGATCAGTTCATTAATAGTGAACGAATGAATTCCATGGTTCTATAACACATGCCTGCAGGAAGCTTATTTAGCTTATGAATTTTCTCCACGAGGCACATCACAGCCTTCCAGCACTTAGGGACACTCGCCAGCATGTTAGCACCGTGCCCAGGGCCACAGTAAGGGAACCTCCTTCACATTGTCAGCGAGAATGTAACTTAGAACAGTCGAGATGGAAAATGCCTGCAGCTGTAGCCCTGTGGCATTCGATCCCATCAGATCTCAGAAGCTAAGCAGGATCAAGCCTGGTCAGTACTTGGATGGGAGACCGCCTGGGAACACCAGGTGCTGTAGGCTTGGGAGAAGGACCAGGAAACCCACTCCTAAAAATCAATCTGCCATTGAAAACCCTATGAACAGCAGAGAAGCCCTGATGATAGTGTTTTACCTGTTGTACGTAGGGTCACTGTGAGTTGGATACTAACTTGACGGCATCTGACAACATGGAAAATGATACAGAAACTCCTCGGTTTAAGTATAGAAATGCTACAGAACATAGCATTGCCACTACTGGGTATATATCCAAAGGAAATGAGATTGGCATGTCTGAAAGATGCCTGTATTTCCATGTCATCTGCAGCACTAGTTACAATTAACATGATGTGGAATCAAGCTAAATGTCCATCAACGCATAAGTGGGTAAAGAAGACAAGGAATTCATACACAAAGCAATGTTATTCAGCCTTAAAAACTGATGAAATCCAGATGACATTATGTTAAGCAAAATAAAGCACAGACAGACAAATCCTACATGACCTCACTCACAAATAGAATCGAAAACAGGTGTTCTTATGGAAGTACAGAATCCAGCAGGGGTTATCAGACACTGAGGAGGGGTCGGAGGGGGAGGTTGATCAACAGGCACAAAACGACACTGAGGTAGGAGGAACAAGTTCCCATGTTCTGTTGGACAGCAGGGTGACTATAGTTGGCAATAAAGCATTCTGTGTTTTGAAATAATTAGAAGAAGATTTGAAATAGTCTCACGATGAGGAAATGATGAATATTTAAGGTGACAGATATGCTAATTACCTTTGTGACCATTACACCAGGTATGTATGTACTGAAACAGTACATTGTACCCCAAAAATGTGTGGGACTCTGTGTCAATTTTGATAAAAACAGTAAATGCATAAAAAAAAGCCTAAAAACCATGAAGAATGTGGCACTAACTAGACCATGAAAAGGACTATCGCTGAAAACCTGTGAGCCAAAACCAGGAGGCAGCAGAAGGCCCTGTTTGACCTCAGCTGAGAAGGTCTGTGTCAGGCCCTGAAATTTTT
Source organism: Pedetes capensis (assembly GCA_007922755.1). Taxonomy (NCBI): domain Eukaryota; kingdom Metazoa; phylum Chordata; class Mammalia; order Rodentia; family Pedetidae; genus Pedetes; species Pedetes capensis. Next base: position 6,354 of record VMDO01038977.1, read on the forward strand.
CACCACTCTGCCAGTGACCAACAATGACCATGGAAGACCCTGAGTATGGATTTGGGGGTGAAAATAAATGATACAGGGCAAGCAAATCCACCAACAAAGAAGCCTTCAACAGTGAGGACGGACGCATGAGAGCCCATCAAGCCCAGCTGTCTGAGCTGGTGTGCAGCCTCTGTCCTCTGCCAGGCCTTGTGCAGTCAGTGCTGCCCGTCTGGCGCCCGTGTGTCCAACCCCAGGGCTGTGCTAGTCATGGCGCCCAATAAACGGGCTTGCATCCTACTGAGTAGTTTTCATATAGGGACCCAAATGAATGCCATTGAAAAATGCTCTTTGCTTTCCTGTAGTCACCACTGAGCTTGTTGCTATTATTCATTTTATTTCAGTTTAATTAATATTCTACTTTGGCCCACCTTAACTTCCTATCTCTCACCTGCCCTTAAATCCTTCAGGGACTTTGAAAATGAAGCCATTGTCTCTACTGGCAGCCAAAATCTTAAGATTCATGTAGAAACAAGCAAGAGCGTGCCCACAGCAGGCAGTGCTGGATGAGTCACATCTGTGTGACAGTGAAGAACCGTCCCCAGGACCTTGTCCACATATGAAACCCATCCACATCCACCCTACAGGCTTAAAACCCTCTTAGAAGCCTCAAGAGTGCCATAACTTTAACAGTTCACCTTGCAATTGCAGCCCATTTGAAACTCTGATGGGCAGGTAGGGGGTGCTGAGCCCCTTGGCTCTTCCTGGGCCCTCGCCAATACTTCCCACCATGACCTTACCTGGAGGGTTTGGAGCTGCAAGGAGGGCTTGGCTCCAGTGTCTGCAGAAACTCTGAGTTCTGCAAGGATCCTTTGGAAAACTGTATTTTCAAAGACTGGAATTTTCTTCCTAGTGATTTAAATTATGATAGATATTGTTGTTGTTGTTAGGTGCCCTCGAGTCGTGTCCTACTCATAATGACCCTTATAGGCTTTTCAATGGCTGATTGTTTTGAGATTGCCTTGGGAGTGGATTGCCACGTCCTTCTCCCATTTTTGCGGTGCTGGGAATTGAACTCAGGACGTCAGAGACTGCAGAGCGGTACTCTACCAACTGAGCTAAATCCCAGCCCCATGATAGATATTATCATAATTTATTATGAAATTTGTACATACCTCCTTTAGAAAATAGAAAACAAAAGAAAGATGACATGTGTAGTCTTATCATCCCCTAAATATTGTAACATTTAACTAGGTACATACGGGTCTACCAGGCCTGAGCGATGCATTTACATTCACTTTGTATGCGCTAATTCTGTGCAAGTCCTCATCTCTTCAGTTTCTTGAAATTAGAGCTACTTTTCAGGTAGTTGTGTGTGCGATTTTGATTTAATAAGTGGTACCAGATACAAGAGGGTTCTGGTCTCAGAGACCCAACTAGGTATACTGGGTACATCTGGTTTGGTTTTTAAACAACCTTGCTATCCTTCTGTTTTATGCAGTATTGTAATTCTTATAGCAATTCTTATGCCATTGAAAAATGGCATCCAAACGATTTCTGAAGTCTACAAAGCCTGATGACCCTCAATTTCTAGAGTTTGCACAACAAAGCTTGAATGAATTGGATGGAAAAGATGAAGACGTGAGTGACGTGGGTCATCGTGATGAGGACAGCAGTCAGTGAGTTCTCATGACACAGATACTGATCAAGAAGAAAGAGAAGAAAGAGCAGCAAGGGGAAAAAGTAGAACAGATAGACGAGAAAGACAAGGTGATGAAGGATCTTTAAGAGCAGACGTTGAAATTAATAAGAAAATATTTTATGGGAAAAATCAACTCAAGTGTTCTAACGCAGAAGACTTTCCACCATGAATAAGTTGACAATAAAATTATTGGGTGCCAAGGGTCCTGTAAGAAATTTCACAAGATCCCTCACATATTAGAGATGATTGGCATTGTGTACTTTCTGAGTAAATACAGGAGGCAATTATTCTATGGAAAAATGAAAAACTTGAGAACACTTGTGAAAAATGTAAAAGACAAGGTCAGCCGGAACTGAAAAATTAGACATAATCGAACTGCAAGCTTTGACGTTGTTGTTAGGTGCCGTGGAGTCGGGTCTGACTCATAGCAACCCTATGTGCAACAGAATGAAACACTCCCCAACACTGTGCTATAGACAGCACTATGTCAGTCCTCCTCTGCTATTCATAGGGTTTTCAATGGCTGATTGTTTTGGGAGTGGGTTGCCAGGTCCTTCTCCCAAGCCTATGGCACCCAGTATTCCCAGGTGATCTCCTATCCAAGGATTAACCAGGCCCAACACCGCTTAGCTTGGGAGATCTCACGGGATTGGACACCAGGGTGGCATGGCTGCAGACACAAGCTTTTATAAGATTGCTTATTTCCAGTGGTGCTTTTAAATGGGGAAGTGGAGACTTATTCACAATGTTTGCTACAGACAGGATGGGTAGAGATCTTTTTTGGCCCGCTATATGGCTGAAGGGCTAGTGTTTAGCTCAGTTGGTAGAGCGCTGCTCTGCAGTCTCTGAGGTCCCAAGTTCGATTCCCAGCACCACAAAATGGGAGAAGGATGTGGCAACCCACTCCCAAGGCAATCCCAAAACAGTCAGCCATTGAAAACCCTATGAGGGTCACTGAGTCAGACTCGACTCAACGCCACCTAACAACAACATATGGCTGAAATGAATGTTAAATTTACTTCCGTGCTTTTGTTTCAATACTTCTGAAACCAGGCAAAAAAGATATCATAATGATGCAGCAGCATATATAACTTGTGTTTTGAGAAGCTTGTGAAAATTTTTCAGAGCCACTACACAAGAGGAGAATATGTCACAATTGACGAAGTGCTCATAGGTTGTCATGGTCATTGTCATTTCAGAATATTTGTGCCTAAGAAACCCAACAAATATGGGATAAAAATTCTGATTTGTAGCAGATGCAAAAACTGGCCATTGATTTATATTATGGGAAAGATTCTGGTGGCAAAGGATTGGATCAACATCTTTCTGAGGCTCAGCTGACCTCCTCAATCAGTGTTCGGTTCAGCTAAAGCAATTTATAATTCAAATTGCAACATCACTGGAGATAGTTGGTTTAGCTCAATTGAACTGGTGAGTGAGTTGCAAAAGCCAAAGCTAACTTGTCTAGGCACTGTGTGACAGGCCAAGAAAGGAATCTCTCCCAAGCGTTTACCACCAATAATTCAACCTATAAACTCTTCATTCTATTGGGCATCGGGCCGATACAACACTGCTTTTGCATGTCACCAAAAAAACAAAAGCTGTTGTAGTAGTATTGTCTATGCATTAGCCATTCTGGTACTGATGAAGAGACCAGGAACCCTGAAATGATAGCTTTATGTAGTAAAACCAAATCTAGAGTAGATGTGCTAGACCAGAAGTGCAAAAATTACTCTGTTAGTCGCAGAACCTATAAATGGCCAATCACCACTTTTTTTTTAGGATATCTATGACAGCAGTATATTCTTACTTTATATATGAAAGTTTAGATAGAAAAAGTTATCATGATTAGACATTTTAAAGCTGTTGAATGAGAACTAATTCTTCCTGAATTGAAATGACAAGTATAGAGTGAAAGAATTCCTGTCCACATACGAACTTTTGATTAAGGGTATTTGAAGACCTGAAATGTTTGATCCACCTCAAGAAAATCAACCAGAGTCAGCAAAAAGAAGATGACATTACACTGGCCCATGGAAACGTGATAAACATCTTATTCATGTACTTAGTGCAAAAAACCTGTTTAAAGTGTCCCAAAGTGCTGTGCAGAAACTGTGAAATTAGCTTTGAAACTTAATATTTTATATCTCGTCTTTTATTTTGTCCCATAATCCAATAAAGTTTCAGTTACAAAAATCAAGAAGTGACTCTCTTTTAGGTACCAAAGATTTTTTTAAATTACTGTCAATTTAATAAATTGTAATTTATTTGTTTATAAAACGTTAGGGGGCTGGGATTTAGCTCAGTTGGTAGAGCGCCGCTGTGCAGTCTCTGAGGTCCTGAGTTCGATTCCCAGCACCGCAAAAGTGGGAGAAGGACGTGGCAACCCACTCCCAAGGCAATCCTGAAACAGTCAGCCGTTGAAAACCCTATGAGGGTCGCTATGAGTCGATACTGACTCGACAGCACCTACCAACCAACCAACCACGAGTCGGACATGACTCGACAGCACCTAACAACAACAACAACAACAACATAAATCATTAATAAATATACATTTTGAAACCAAAACAGACAAAACGTTTTAAGAAAGATTTCAGCTAAAACATAAGGCCACTTGCAACAAAAAGAAACACCTACACATCCTTAAAAAGGATAAGTCTTAGTGACCCAACGTCACTCATTATGTTCCACTTAAGGCACATCACCAGTTGAGTGTTAATATTTTGGTGTATTTGTGTATTTGGAAGCACGGGGACACCTTCCTGGCAGGCACTTGCCATATCTGGACAGGATATGTTGGATCAACAGGAAAGATGTTGATCCAATCCTGTGCCACCAGAATCTTTCCCATATGTAAATCAGTGGCCAGTTTTGGCATCTGCTAAAAATCAGAATTTTTATCCCATATTTGTTGCGTTTCTTAGGCACATTTATTCTTCTATGCATAAGTTCTTAGTACCGATTTGATCATGGTGCATAGGAGAGTTTGTGTTCGTTTTTTCCCACTTGCTGTGGCCTAACAAAGATGTTCTGTGGTACCACACAGGTCCTATAACCATCATTGCAGGCAGTTGCAAATTAGCCCACCAGTGGCTGGCAGTGCAGTTTGCTGCCCACCCTACTATTGCTGGGCATTATTTGTAGTTTTGTAACTCCCAAAACAGTGCAATCTACTGTCTCTTGTTTCCTGGACCTAGTCCATGTCTGGAGTTATTCTTAGCCCAGATTGTCAGGGTAGGGATGTTCTTAAGGCTCTGGAGAGGGTCACGGTCATTCCAAGTATGGACTGCGTCAGCCTCGGCAGAACCTCACCAGCACTGGGGTGTGATTTCGAATCTTTGCTAATACAAATGAGACCCAGAATTTTGTTTCCTCACTGTGTGATCTACAGCGCATCTACTCTCTACAGCTAGACTTGGGTTCCCTCCAGCCATTTTTTTTGGAAATTTTTAAGGTACAACTTAATGTAATTCATTCTGACATGACAATTTCACTGTGACATTTCCACATATGCGCTTCATTGTATATTGCACAGATAAGTTCCCCCTTATCTTCTTGTGCACTTCCTCCCCCCCAAGGCCTCTCTTCCACTTGCATGTCTTTTTGTGGGAATATTTTCCTATATATCCTTGGATCTCAATTATGTTTAAGGTCAAAACCTTTTCTGTAGTGATCTATCTTTTTACATTGTCAGTAATATTACATGAATTTTCTAGCCCATTTGTATGATTACCATTCTTTTGTGTTATTGGTATTATTATAATTATTTCCCAAACTATTAAAGTTGGGCTGTTTACTTTGAGGTCGCCCTCGCTCTCATTCCTCACTCCTCCTTGTTCCTTTTCTCCCTTCTTTCATCTCCCATCATTTCTTCCTCTTGCTAGATCCCTCCCTCCTTCTTTCCTCTCTCAAAATTGTCCCTTCTCTGTAAGTTGACTTTAGCTTTTTATTATGTTCCGATTTCTATATAGGATTTTTTCCTTCTTATAATTTTGATTCTGCTCCCACATATGAATGAGAACATGTGGTATTTCTCTTTTTGGGCTTGTGTTCATTCACTTAAAATAATTTGCTCCAATTCCATTCATTTTGCTGCAAATGATGTTATTTTATTTATTTATTTTTTTGATTGCTGAGTAGTATTCCATTGTGTATATGTACCATAGTTTTTTAATCCCTTCTTCTGTTGATGGGCACTTTGGTTGATTCCATGTCCTTGCTATTGTGAAAAGGGTTCCCACCAGCCTTTGACTGTGTGTCTGCATGTGCATGTGTGCGTGTGCACAGATGATGATGGAGTTTTCACTTTCTTCAGACATCATAATATTGGTAAGCAATCTATCTTGTGCTTTCCCCAGTTTGGTTTTTCAAGACAGGGTCTCAATGTGCATCCCAGGCGGGCCTCAAATTCTCTATGTAGACCAGGCTAGCCTCAAACTCACATTGATCCTCCCGCCTTGGCCTCCCTAGGACTGGGATTATAGGCATTAGCTACCATACCAGGCTCCCCCTGTATTTCTTGAAAGAATCTTCCCTTCGAGAAGTTTCTGTCTAGTGTCCTTGAGTTTTGGATCTATCCATTCATATTCTCTTTCTCTGTGCTTTTCATATGAATGGAAAATGCAGCTGTTGAGGATGACAATCGCCAAACAAAGGCTGGGAGACGAGGAAATTGGAGTGCGGCACTTCGCAGCCCATGAGCGGGAAGATTTGGTTCAGCAGCTGGAGCGAGCTAAAGAGCAGGTGACCCCTACTGTCTATTAAGAGTGGGGGATGTTTGCATGGCAGGACACCCCAGGGGGAAGAGGAATCCTGCATCCACCTCGCGAGTCATTCAGAGCATGGGGTGGCCAGTGAGGGCTGTCCTTTCTGGCTCTGTGCTAGGTTCCCAAGCCTGCCCTTGGGGCTCTGGCTCCCAAAGAGCTCTTTTTCACCCTGGATGCCGTTGTTCTGAGCACAACAAGAAACTTTCTCCCCACCTGGGACAGACCAGGCGGGAATGAAATGTGACATACTGGCCTTAAT
>VMDO01038978.1:0-13046 GCA_007922755.1 Pedetes capensis
CTTAAATGCGGACAAGGTCTGTTATATTCAGTGAAGGAGAGAGAAAGATGATTTTTGGCTATATAAAATCAGATAATACAGCAATATTTGTCTAGACTTTAAAGAAATTGTAGAATTTGAACAAGTAGTAAGAGAAGGGAAATGTCTTTGGGGAAAAAGAATTGGAAAGCAGAACCCCAGAGGCACAGAATTGCAGGATTTCTTCTGAAAATAGAATTTGGCTAGTTTGGATAGAAATAGAAAAAAGAAATCCTAAAATTTATATGGAAGCACAAAAGACCCCACATAGCCAAAGAAACCATCAGCCAGAACAAAGCCAGAGGCATCACATTTCCTGATTTCAAATTGTGTTACAAAGATATAGTAATAAAAACAATGATACTGACACAAAAACAGACACATAGACCAATAGAATCCAATAGCCCAGAAATAACTATGCTTATACAATTAATCTTCAACAAGGATGCCAAGATGGGAAAGGACAGTCTATTTAATTAATGGTGTTATAAAACTGGATATTCAAATGCAAAAAGAAAAAAATGAAATGGAACACTTATTTAATACCATATAAAAAATCAAGTCCAAATGAATTGAAGATTTAAGTATAAAACCTAAAACTGTAAAACTCCTAGAAGAAAACACAGGGAATAAACTTCCTGACATTGGTCTTGGCAAGGAATTTTTGCCAATGATTCCAAAAGCACAGATACCACAAGAAAGAATAAACAAATGGGATTACAGCATACTATATAGCAATGGAAACAATCAACAAAATGTAAAGATAATATGGAATGAGAGACTGTATTTGCAAACTATATATTTTATAAAGAGTTAAGATCTAAATATGCAAGAAACTCGTACAACCCAATAGAAAAATAAAACCACTAAAAAGCCCAATTAAAAGATGAGCAAAAGGCCTCAATGACGTTTCTCCAAAGAAGACATGCAAATGGCCAACAGCTATATGAAAGGGAGCTCAGCATAACAAGTCATCAAGGAAATGCAAAGCAAAACCACAATGAGATATCACTTCACATCTGTTACAATGCCTAGTATGAAAAAGATGAAAGATAATAACTATTGCGGAGGATATGAAGAACTAGGAACCCTGGACTCTGTTGATGAGAATGCAAATTGGTATTGCCATCATGGAAAACAGTGAAGAGATTCTTCATAAAATTAAAAATAGAACAATTATCTGATGTGGCAGTCCTGCTTCTTGACACATAACCAAAAGTATCAAAATCAGGATCAGGAAGAAATATCTGTACTTCTATGTTTAGAACACAATTATTCCCAGTAGCCAAGATATGGGAAACAGCCTAAATATCCATCAACAAGCAAGTGGATAAAGAAAATATGCATGAATATACAATGCTGTATTATCCAGTCCTAAAACAGAAGGAAATTCTACCATTTGCGATAACATGGGTGTATATAGAGGAAATTATGCTAAACAAAATAAACCAGACACAGACAAGTACTGTATGACCTCACTTTATGTGTGAAATCTAAAATAGTCAAACCCATAGAAGCACAGCAGAGAATAGTGGTTGCCAGGGCCTAAAGACAGAAAAATGTGGAGATAATAGCTAAAGGGTCAAAGTTTCAGTTATGCAAGATTAATGAGATCTGAATCCAGGCACGGTGGCACATGCCTCTAATCCCAACACTTGGGGGGCTGAGCCAAGAGGACCCACATGACTTTGAGAGCAGCCATGTCTACATGGTGAATTCCAGGCCAGGAGGGGGTTACACAGTGAGACCCTGTCTCAAAAAATGAAAAGAAACCAAACCAAATCAAACAAAAACCCTGAAGATTTACTACACAATATAGTGCCTATAGCTAATAATCTCATATTATATATTTAGAATTTGCCAAGGGGGTAGATCTTATGTTATATGTTCGTATACCAAGATAACAATAACAGTGATCATAGTAGTGGGAGCAAAAGGAAATATTGGAAGAGGATATGTTTATGGCTTTCATAGTAGTGATGGTTTCACACATATATATTTCCCAAATAATTGAGATGTACACATTAAATATGAACAGGGTACAGGTTTTTAAATATCAATCACACCTCAACAAAGTGGTTTAAAAAGAAAACAAAGACTCTAGTTAACACTAAAGCAGGATATTTATGTATCCCTAGTTCATTCCCAAATCAGTAGAAGACTCACCCTTTCACTTTACCTTTGCCAAGTAGATTTAAAATTCTGCAGACTCTAATTTATTAAAATTTACTACTGAAGTGAGAATGACAGTTATTTCTTTCCACTTCTCAGTATGGGACCACAGTTTTATTAGAAAGCTTGCCCTCTGAGCTCAGCAAGGAGCATGTTATAATTAGATGAGTATTACAATAGAGACTCTGTTAATGGGATTTTTGAGAAATAGTGAAAAAGAAAACCTACAAGAGTGTCTCCATTAGACTCTGGATAAGTGTGGAAAAGTTGTCTTAGGGGACCACTAAAGAAATCAGCATGAGTTAGTTAACTGAAGGTCAAACAAAATGACATGATACGCCTTAGGGAATACTATTAAAGTAATCATTGCAGATAAGGGACTGACTGACTGTCAGAGTTGCCTCTGCATGTTTTTAATATGAAAATGAAGATGGGAATTAGAACAACAGAGATGGCATCTTTGTTTTGATATAATGTTAAATACCACCTAACAGTAAATATTTTTTAAATATTTTTTATAAACATTGCAAGTATGAAATCATGGGATATGCTGTAATGGAAACATTCCCATATACAGTCTTTAAAATGATTCTCCCTTGAGTTCATGTAAACTCGGCCTACCTTTTAAGTGTATATTTTTTCTGAATATATTTGAAAGTATGTTGTTGTTGTTAGGTGCCATTGAGTCGGTATCCGACTCATAGCGACCCTCTGTACAACAGGGGAAACACTATTGTCAGTGTTTCTCTGCTGTTCATAGGGTTTTCAATGGCAGATTGATTTTTGGGAGGGGGTTTCCAGGTCCTTCTCCCAAGCCTACAGCTTCTGGTGTTCCCAGGTGGTCTCCCATCCAGGTACTAACCAGGCCCGACCCTGCTTAGCTTCCGAGATCTGACAGGATTGGATGCCACAGGGCTACGGCTGCAAGCTTTGAAAGTATAGTGATTGTTTAAAAGCTTAGAATATAAAGAAAATGGAAGCAGATAAACCATATATAATGCCACAGTTTAGGAAAAATTACAGGTAATTTTTAAATGCCTATGTATTCGATTTATACATATCATATTAATGTTGTTGTTGTTGTTGTTGTTGTTGTTGCTGTTGTTAGGTGCCGTTGAGTTGTGTCCAACTCATAGCAACCCTTATAGGGTTTTCAATGGCTGATTGTTTCAGGATTGCCTTGGGAGTAGATTACCATGTCCTTCTCCTGTTTTTATGGTGCTGGGAATCAAACTTGGGACCTCAGAGACTGCAGAGTGGTGCTCTACCAACTGAGATAAATCCTAGCCCTTCATATTAATGTATTCATTATAAAATATATACCTATTTTTCTAGCTAGTAATTTTCATTGAAATTTTAAGTTGATTGTTCCTTTTCCTTTGACCTTTTTTCATTATCTTGGAAAAAATCACCTAAATCAGCCTCAGAAAAATAATTACAGAAACGTTCATCTAATCAGTCTGAATTTTCTCTAAGGGAAGTTAAAGAAAATTAAGTCAATCATCTTTTTACTTATTCAGCACAAATCTGTACTGTCTTTGTTAGGATACAGAAGATAGTACTATGCACAGAGAAAAATAAGTACTGGTAGAATCAGGAGATGTTGGCATTGGTTGAAATTTTCATCGTCAGTGGGCCAGGCTTTTGGATCCCTATGATTTGAGATTCCTCTATATATCCTTCAGTTACATGAAGGCAAGAAGAGCAAGAGCAGGGAATAAGTGGGGTTTTATAATTTCTTCACTGTTTAGATTTCTGCCACAGGAACCACTTAGTGGAGTCATAAATGCTTGCCTTTCCAAATTTTCAACTCCTGTCCTTAAGATGAAATGGGTTCCATATGGCTTTACTCTTTCCCTAGCACTTGTCTTTGAGAAATCACAGGAAGTTGGTCAAGGTATCTCAAATGATATGACTTTAGGATTTCATTCCATTCAATGTTTGTTATAATTTACAGCACCAGGAAAACATAAAATAACACAAGTTCTAAGCCAGTCTGGGCTACATAGTGAGTTCTAAGCCAGTCTACCTATAGGGTGAGATCCTGCCCCACTCCCCAGAAAAGGCAGTTGGGGATATAGCTCAGTGATAGAGTGCTTGCCTATTGTGCATGAGGCCCTGGGCTTGATCCCCAGTACCAAAAACAAAGCAAAACATAAGGAGTCAAATGAGAATATTATGCACTTGAATGTGAACAGGATTAATAACTGAACATTATTTAGATGTGTGATATCCATATTTGATTCTTGGTATATAACTGTGTCAAGGATTTGCATTATACTTGATTAAGGTTTGAAAGATCATTACTGTTAGTTCAACTTTTGGATGGTGAATTCCCTCTGTTGGCCAATATTAGAATATATTTTTCTTTTCTACGTTACTTACCTTTTCTCACTAAAGTGTTTTTGTTTGTATTTATGTTTTTAATGTATTTAATAAACAAATAAGAAAGTTCTTTATTAGTCACATAGATTGCTTCCTCAAAAGAAAAACATAAGGAAGCAGGATCATAAGGGAAAGGGGGAGGAAAGATGGTAAAACTTAAGAGGAGACTTAAAAGCATCTAACAAAATTCTCTTTGGTATCCTTTGTTTCTCTTTCAGTGTTCTGAGATCCACCATAATTAAATGAACATACAATACTTCACATTTTTAAATTTGTAGCTTACAGAACTTTATTTTTCTTTCTAGACAAGATCTTGCTATGTAGTCCAGGCTGTCCTTAAACTCAGAATCCTCCTGCCTCAGCCTCCTGTGGTCTGGGATTACAGGCAGATGCTGCCACATCCAGCCTCTGGACTAATAACCATGACTTTTTCTCCTCTGAAAGATTATAAACTTCCCATTGCAGAAAACAACAAAATTAGGTTGATGTAAGTGGATATATAGAAAATATCCTACGTTTTTTGAAAAAATGAATGGCATACTATTCAGTGAAACAAGTTACCATGGAATGTTGGAGCTTTTCAGAAACAGGACACATTGTATATTACAAATGAAGTGAGTAAATTTGCAAAGTAAAGCATATCTCTCTGGTTCATTGGTCTCATAATGAAATTATATTCTTATAGGTATGAAGGAAAAGTGAAACTGCTCTAATAGCATTTTTCTTAGCTGTGTTCTTCCTGATTAGACCCTTTTCAATTTTATTCATTTAAACACAACTTTTTGTATCTCTATGTCTCACCTGAGGACACCTAACAACAACAATAACAACTCATCCTTCTGGACTCTTCCTTCAAAGAGTTTAGTCCAAAATAATGAGAAGAATCAAATGTTCTACAAACTTTTTATTCTTCTACCCCATCACTCTTCCTCGGCCTATGTTTCCAAGTACACATCTTTGAAATCTCTACCACTAAAATATCTATTGAAAAATTTCACCACAACTACACTATTTGGAAAACAACAGGATACTTCTCTTCCTTCCAAAGCTTTATGTATTTCACTTGCATTGTGGCATTGTTAGAGATTTCATTTAGTCTAAGCAATACCTCATTTTATACATGATATCAGGATTTTTAGGGGTTTTTGCTTTTATTTGTTCACTAATACATTGTGTACTTCTGAAACTTTTATAGCACTAACCTTACAAAGTGAATTATATGAGAAAATGTATCAAGTTTTAAAATGTCACAAAAGCAATTACAGATGCTACTCAATTTACAATAGGGTTACATCCTGATAGACCCATCATCAGTTGAAAAACTTGTAAGTAAAACTGCATTTAATACACCTAACCTTCCAAACATCACTGCTTAGCACAAAATATACTATGGAGAATCACTTGTTTCCCTTTGTGATCAGGACTGACTAAGAACTGTGGCTCATTACTGCTGCCCAGCAACACATAACAGAAAGAATCATGAAAAAGAAATCACACTGCATATTGCTAGGCTAGGAAAAGATCAAAATCTGAAAAGTAACTTCTACTGAATGTATATCACATTCCCACCACATAAAATCAAAAAATTGTAAGTCTAACCATCACAGTTAGTGGATGGGCTATGCAGAAGGTAAAGCAGGATATTACAAAGCAAAGTCCTATATTTTTAACATAATTATTTTTAAAGATTTGTTAAATACTGCCTGTATACTAACTTGAGAATCATTTTTTAGTGCCTGGGGGATTGAACCCAGGGCCTCTCACATGCTAGGCCAGTGCTCTACCACTGAGCTTCACCCCCACCCATTGTTTACTTTTTAAATTTTGACACAGGATCTTGCTATGTTGAACAGTCTGCCTCTGGTCTTGAACTCAAAATCCTCCTGCCTCTCTCTCCTGAGTTCCTGGGATTATAGATACCCAGCTAATTCAGGAATCTGAATAGATTGCATAGGATCGGAGTTACTACTCAGTCTCTCATGACAAGCAGTCATCTCTGACCACAGGAAGCAGCAACTCATGAAATACAGTTGTCTTTTCTTTTCTTAGAACAGTAAAACTGTTTTTGTAGCTGGTTTTGTGCTTAATGATAGAACAATTAACATAAGAGACAAGTCATTTCTACTATCTTAAAGAAAATGTTTTTCTTCTTTTGCCCTTTTGTATTTGCCTATAAATAACTTATCTCCCATCTTTCAATTGTATTCACAGATATATCTCTATTGCTTAGAATAGTGAATTAAGTAATTTTAAGAAAATCTGAATTAGCTTGTCTCAATGATCTGATCTGGTCTATTTCAAAACCAAACCAGATCCCCAACACCACAAAAGAAATCAAAATAAAAAAGCTGAGTCAAATGTAAGAATAATCAATATTTACTATGCCTTGTTTCTCAGGTGAAGCCACTTGCAAGCCAACGAAAAACAACTATGTGTACTTTTCAAATAAAACTTCTGTAGATATTGCCATGGAACAGCAAATTCTACAGCTATCATTTCCAAGTTGACCTCCTTATGGCCATTGATCCTTTGAAATTTCCTTCCAGTTTGAAAATCCTCTCCAAATTATGTTGTTGTTGTTGCTGTTAGGTGGCATCCAGTCGTATCCAACTCATAGCAACCCTCATAGGGTTTTCAATGGCTGACTGTTTCGGAATTGCCTCAGGAGTGGGTTGCCACATCCTTCTGTTTTTGTGGTGCTGGGAATCGAACTCAGGACCTCAGAGACCTCAGAGCGGTGCTCTACCAACTGAGCTAAATCCCAGCCCCTTTCCAAATTATAGGATTATAAAATGCAATATATTCTCTATATCTCTCTTTACCCTCACTCATTATAACCCCATAGTGACTAGTGCCTTCTGAGAAGCTGTTTAATAATTAGCATAGAGAGTGAGTAACAATATAGATTCTGCACTCTGATTGCTTGGGTCAAATTTTGGCTCCCTTAGTTATAAGCTCCTTTGAACATGCCTTTAAACCCTTCCTGTGGTTACTATAGTCCATAACAACCTCTGTAAAATAAGGGAAATAATTTTATTTACTTTGTAGAATTTTCATGAATACAGATAGGTAAAACACATAGACTCTGCAGAAACACATGGCTCATCATAAACACTCAATATGTATTCATTATGAGACATTAAAGAACAACACCTAACCATATTTCATTTTCACATTCACCAATCCCAGTTAAGGTGTCACTATCCATCATGTTTTCACAGATGGGTAATTTAGTCACATTCTATCTCATTTTATTCTTCATCCTCTCATCTAGTCAGTTACTAAATGCCATGTTATCTACAGAAAATTGTTGTTGTTGTTGTTGTTGTTGTTAGGTACCGTCAAGTTTGTATCCAACTCTTAGTGACCCTCATAGGGTTTTCAATGGCTGACTATTTTGGGACTGCCTTGGGAGTGGATTGCCAGGTCCTTCTCCCATTTTTGAGGTGCTGGGAATTGAACTCAGGACCTCAGAGACTGCAGTGCAGCGCTCTACCAACTGAGCTAAATCCCAGCCCATCTACAGAAAATACTATTCACTAAATCTAAATCTCTTTAGCACTAGCCTACAGTTTTGCAGATGTGGTTTGATGATGGTAAGAGCATATAAACAAATGTCAAATACGTGTAGTTGTTCTTAAATTATTTCACTTAATTCTTCAAGCAATGATTTATATAAATATTATTTTTTCACACTCGAGAGAAACACCAATAGCTCAGTGAGCCAACTACCTTGACACAACACAGTTAATAAGCATAATAAGTGCCAGAAACTGGTCTTCCCCTTAATATCAGGTTATCCACACTATGATTCTTTAGGAGGGAAAATGCGGGGGGTGGGGAGGAGCCTTAATAGGATATTTGAGAATATTTTCTCAGAAAAAGTGGAGTGATAAATATGCCTTGAAAAGTCAGAGGTATTGGCATTTACAGACTTTTTATTGCAAGAAAATTTTGATAGCTGGATTAGAAAATGAGTTTGTAAACTTTCCTCAGTTTAACTAGTGTTTATTTAAAAACAGTTCATTATCCACTAGATCCTAAAAGCCTCTCGTCCTTTGGAAACCATGATATACACTGTTTCAACTTATTTCCTTACCAAATTTAATCAATAAAATTATGCAAAGCAGATCTTATGCAGCAGTAAGCACTAATGCCTGGCATGCATGGGCATATTTAACCTGCTATAGAAAATTAGGTATTGGCATCAATCTGCTATATTTCTTGAGCTCTAAAGCAGGCAGGCAAGAAACAATCTGAATAGTTATTTCCCATATAGCTGGGTAAAATAAGACAAAATCCTAAAGCATAGATAACATCAGCACCACTAGGATGGTGTAACCTAATCTAGGAATTGACCACAAAACCCTTAAATGTACCTTTAATACAAACCATAGCCCAACATCATAAATAATATTTCGTGATATCACTTCATGCTTAGACTACTGTAGTTTTTCCAGATAATTAAAATCTTTAAAATGATCTATTTGCATGCTCTTCTCCACACAAAGTAGGAGAATTATAAAGACTTTTTGATATGGTGCTTGGTGTTCATTTAAATCGAATACTTCACTATTTGTATTTATTGCAGCAGATGTCCTCAGCTACCCAATTATTTTAGCACAATTTGGCATATATATAATTTTAAAAGATCTTGTATCTAGGCAAAGCATTTAATTTCCTACCAAATTAAGCCCTTTGGAACATTACATTGGATGCCATGGTGATTTTAAAAAGACTCTTTCATAACTGCAAGATGTTGCACTAAATGCATAGTACTCTATAAAAATGGAAGATCTGAACTTATTTCTCCTGTTATATATGATGCAGGTTTCCTTATTACTAATTTTGTACTGTTTCTCAACACAAGCATTTTTTAAAACAATGTTTGGTATGTTCACGCCTTTCTAATTCTGGGGTTCTCTATTACTTTGGTGGAGAAGTTTAATGAATATGGATCAATCTTTAGTGGTGTGGTCAGGAATATTGATGATCAAAGGACTATCACTTTCAAATTTTGCTAGTTAATGACATGTGGGGCAATATGTATTTTTAGTAATTATTTAATGAGAGTTAATATATCACAGGTACAACTCCTGCATACCAAAGCACCCCAAAACTTTTAGAGTGACCATTTTTTAAATGATGATCTTTTATTTTCTGTCATTAAGGGAGAAATGAATTTATCATGAGACAAAGTCTCCCTATGTATTCCAGGCTGGCCTCAAAATCAGGATTCCCCTGCCTCCACCTGAATACTGAGATTACAGGTGTGTACCACCATGTTCTGCTTTGCAACCATTTTATTGTGTGCACAGATTGTGTAGATTAACAATTTAGATACAGCATAGCAGAGATAGTTTGACTTTGTTCCTTGATATCTTAGAGCTCAACTGGGAAATTCAAAGTCCAGGGGCACCTTAATGGCTGAGGGCTTTAATCATCTGAAAGTACCTTCATGCAAATGTCTGGCACATAGTCTGGAATTACCTAAAGGCTGAGGACTCAGCTGAGACTGTTGACTGAAGCACCTATGTGGAGCTTTTCCTAATAATTTTTGTTTCTCAAAGCATAGTGGCTACTTTTTGAGAGGAAACATCCTAAAAATGAACATGTAAAGAACAAGCTTTCCAACAGAACTGGTTGAAATCTGCATGTTCTTTTGTAAACTGACATCAGAATTCATATGACATCATTCCTTCTGACTAACTAGCAACCTCCACATATCTGTCAGCTTGTCATGCTGTGGGGGCATGTGTGTTGCTGTGCTGCTGAAAGGAATGCCACAAGTGTTTCAGATACCAGCAGGGCCACACATGGTAGACAGGTTTCAGCTGAGCTTCCAGACTAAGACAGACTAGGTAGCAAGACCTGGTAGCCCACTGCTGAAACAATTAGCCATTGAAAACCCTGTGAGTAGCAGAGAAGCACTGTCACACTGCCAGAAAATGAGCCCCCAGGTTAGAAGGCATTCAAAAGACAATGGGAGAAGAGTTGCCTCCTCAAAGTAGAGTCGACCTTAATGATGGGAAGGGAATAAAACCCCTGGGTCTTCCTTTAGCTGATGTGACATAACTCAAAATGAGAAGAAACATAGTGACGGCAACAATAGTATCAAACATAAAGAGATTGTGTGCATGGCACAGTGTCATAGAGTGTTACATTCTATCATATATAGGATTGCTATGAGTTGGATCCAATTCAAGGGCACCCAACAACAACAGTTATTAGCTAGTGAATCATCAAGGTCAACCTTGATTCAAGGAGAGAAGACACAGACTCCAGCACTTCATAAGAGAAGTGTCAAAAACTATATATATATATATACACACACATATATACATACACACATATATATACACACACACATACATATGTGGGTATGTATGGGTGTGGGTGTGTGTTTGGGCTGGGGAATTTAGCTCAGTTGATGGAATGCCACCCTGCAGTTTCTGAGGTCCCTGGTTTGATTCCCAGCACTGCAAAAATGGGAGAAGGGCATGCAATCCACTCCCGAGGCAACCCCAAAACAATCAGCCATTGAAAACCCTATGAGAGTCCTATGACTTGGACATGACTCAACAGTAACTAACAACAACAACATATGTGTTGGGGTTTAGCTCACCTGGTAGAATGCTGCGCCACATTCTCTGAGGACTTGAGTTCAATCCCCAGCAGTGCAAAAATGGGGGGACATGGCAATCCACTCCAGAAGCAATTCCAAAAAAAAAAAAAAAACCAACCACTGAAAACCTCATGAGGGCTGGGCGTGGTGGCCCATGCCTGTAATCCCAGCAACTCAGGAGGCATGGGCAGAGAGATTGCAAATTTGAGACCAGAGGCAGTCTGCATAATTTAGCAAGACCCTGCCTCAAAAAAAAAAAAAAAAAAAAAAAAAAAAAAAAAAAAAAAAAAAAAAAAAAAGATAAGAAAAGAAAGAAAGAAAACCCTATGAGCATTGGTATAAGTCGTACATGACTTGACAGCATCTAACAACAACGCGTGTGTGTGTGTGTACCACATAAAAAATATAAATATTTTTAACACACTAAAGACTTCACCCCCACACGTGTCAGTATGCCACAGTGTGGGGGCTTGTGTGTTGAGATGAGGCTGAAAGCTATGCCACTGGCACCTCAGATATGAGCAAGGTTACCCATAGTGGACAGGTTTTCAGCTGAGCTTCCATACTAAGACAGACTACAGAGGAGGCACCGGCGAACCACTCCCGAAACAACTAGCCATTGAAAACCCTATGAATAGCAAAGAAACACTGTCAAATATAGTGCCAGAAAATGAGCCCCCCAGGTTGGAAGGCACTCAAAAGACTACTGGGGAAGAGTTGCCTCCTCAAAGTAGAGTCTACTGTGATGACGGAAATGGAGTAAAGCCCCAGGGACCTCCATTCACTGATGTGGCACAACTCAAAATGAAGAGAAACAACTGTAAACATCCATTAATAATTGAAACATGGAATGTACGGAGTATGAATCTAGGCAAATTAGAAATTGTTAAAAGAGAAATGGAGTGCACAAACATTGACATTCCAGGCATCAGTGAGCTAAAATGGACCGGCATGGGCCATTTTGAGTCAGACAATCATATGGTCTACTATGCTAGAAATGATAAACTAAAGAGAAATGGGGTTGTATTCATCATCAAAAAAGACATTTCAAGATCTGTCATGAAGTACAATGTTGTCAGTGATAGAATAATATCAATAAGCCTACAAGGAAGGCCAGTTAATATGATTATTATTCAAATTTATGCACCCACCACCAAGGCCACAAATGAAGAAAGGGAAGACTTCTATCAGCTTCTGCAATCTGAAATAGACCAAACATGCAAGCAAGACATACTGATAATCACTGGTGACTGGAATGCAAAGGTTGGAAACAAAGAAGAAGGCTCAGTAGTTGGAAAATATGGTGTTGGTGACAGAAACAAAGCTGGAGATTGCATGATAGAATTTTGTCAGACCAATGACCTTTTCATCATAAATACATTTTTTCAACAACATTAATGGAAACCATACACATGGACTTCACCAGATGGAACATACAGGAATCAAATTGACTACATATGTGGAAAGAGATGATGGAAAAGTTCTATACAAAATGTGAAAACAAGACCAGGTGCTGACTGTGGATCAGACCATCAACTTCTAATATGCAATTACAAACTGAAGCTGAAGAAAATTAGAACAAGTATAGGAAAGCCATGGTATGACCTTGAGTATATCCCACCTGAGTTCAGAGACCACCTCAAAAACAGGTTTAATGCATTAGACACAAATGATAGGAGACCAGAAGAGTTGTGGCATGACATAAAAGATATCATTCAAGAAGGAAGCAAAAAGTTCTTAAAAAGACAAGAAAAAAAGAAAAGACCAAATTACATGTCCAAAGAGACACTGGACCTTGCCCTTGAATGTCGAGCAGCTAAAGCAAAAGGAAGACATGATGAAGTTA
>VMDO01038979.1:0-13045 GCA_007922755.1 Pedetes capensis
CCCCCCCCCCCCGGGACCCCAGAGGAGACAGGAGAAAGGAAAAGCCTCAGGTGCTTTTGCCTTCCAGGGGCAAACACCTGTGTTGGTCGTCTCGGTGGTCACGAGGAGATAGCTATTGCTTCATTGGTGATCAGAAGGAGAGCAGGTTCTTTCCTTATTGATGATTGCAATGGGAGAGTGTTCTTTCCTCACCAAAGGTCCAGGGGAGAGCAGCGGGAGAGGTGTTTCCTCAGTGATCCAGGCAGGAACAAGTGAGAAGGCAAAAAAAAAAAGGATCGTGCTGCCGTAGCTCAGCTCCTTATATAGTTCGCCCATGGAATGGCCTGAGCCAATCAACTTTCAGTCCAATTGTCCAATCAGGAAGGGTTTTGTAAAACGTGCAACCAAGTTACTTTCATTTTCCCTAGATTTCCAATTTACAAACCAGATATTCAAAAGCCATTTTTCTAGTTTGGGAGTTTTTTGCCAATTTCTTCTCAATTTTTCCCTACAGGTGAAGTCAGGAAGATCGCAAGTTCGAGGCCAGAGATAGCCTGTGTAACTTGGCAAGAACTTGACTCAAGATAAAATGTTAAAAGGGGGCCAAGGGTGAAGCTCTGTGGTAGAGCACTTGCAAAGTATGTGCAAGGCCCTGTGTTCAACCACCCAGCACCTCCATAAACACATACATACATAAATAAACAAATAAATAAAATTACTGTTAAGAAAAAGAAACTGTGGAAGGAACATGTTTAAGTTATTTGTTTTGATTTTGACTCACTCTCAAACGGAAGAGAGAAGAGAAGGAAAAGGGAAGGGGAATGGTGCCAGGGTTTTCTAATAACATTCAGGATCTCCTGCCTCGCCTACTTCTCCCAGATCATGGGTTCTTTCTATCAACACTGGCCTCCCTGGTCAATACTCTTTTATCAACTTCTACTTGATAAATACCTCCTTCTCTTGGACATCTTCTAAGTTTAAGGACAGCTCACTACACATCAAAAATTTCCTGGGTTAGTCCATGAAAGTCTATTCAAGCCTCCATTCCTCCTCTAGCTTTCTGGTCCTGACTTCAGCTCTCACTCTATCCCACCATCATATCTTCTATTCCTCTCTGTGTGCAGATTTTATTTTATATTCCCCCATACACATATTCCCCATTTTTCCTGCATGTACAGACACACTGCCCAGACCATTGCCTTATAGATTGTGCTTCTTAAGGACGCTCTGTAGTTACAGAATCAGAGCCTGGGGAGTCCTGCTGGGGTTGAGCCGAGCAGCCCGCCTGCTTCTGCCACATGACATCTCAGCAGCCCCTACCCACGTGATGTGCAGGAATTTGGGCTTCCAGCAACAGTTGGGGGTTGTTCTTGGGAAGCAACATTTGCTCCTCTGCAGGTCGCCTGTTTGGTGAATAGTGAAACAGGGAACTTTCTGCCAGTGGCATTGAGACAGGCGTTTCTCCTCAGGGCCTGGGAGCTGGGTCTCTGAGTCCAGGAACCCCATAATAAACACACAGATAGCAAAGGCAAGCAAGAGAGCAAAGAAGATTTTATTGAGAGGATAGACAAAGCCTCCAGAAGGACAGAGGCGGTCCAGACTGGATAGCTGAAGTGGGGCTGTTTGTCTAGGGGTTTTTATGGTCTCTTTCTTTGGGCTGGACTTTCTGAGCTAGCTTCAGCAAATAGGTCCTCAGTTAGGGGGCACCTGTATGTCTGCCTGATAGAGTTAAAGGGCAGTGGCTCCTATTGTTTCTACCTAGAGATTGGTTAGTTAGGTGACTGCGGCCCAGGTCATGGGGCTTGTTTTCCTTAGAACAATGGGACAATGTTGACCAAGTCACTAACCTGTTTCCTTTGAAGAATGGAATTAAGAGAATGAGACCCAGGTGGTTTTACTGAAACTCAGGAGACCTAATTGGTTGCTTGGTGACCACCTTGCCTCAGTGGTTCCCTATTTCCTGGCCCCATTTCCCTGAACCTGCCTGAAATTTCTTAACTCCTTGGCAGCATCAGGACCCACCGGTGTTTAAAACAGGTTTTGCTGCTGCCTGAGCTGAAGGAGCATCTGTGAAGGGCTCCAAATTGCTGCGGACAACACTGGTGAGCAGGGTTGCCTGGAAATCACAGTGGGACCTGTGCCTGCCCACAGTAGCCTCCAGGGTAGCTCAGCCCTTTCTTTCTCCCTTCACATCTCCTGGGGAGCCTGGAGTCCCAGGGTTCTGGTGCCTCCAGAGTTCTTCGTCCTCCCAAATCCCATCAGCAACTCCTCAGGCTAAATGGCTTTACTTCCCTTTCACCTGGCCCGAGTCCCCTTGTCCACCCCTCTGACACCCCTCTGACCTCCGGGTGCCTATGGCTGGCTGCACATTCCTCTCTCTGACCATCTAAGGAAAGCAATGCCGCCAGTCTGGTAAGTCTCCTTTAGGAACCTCTTTGTTTTTCTGAATCACCAGCTCCATGGATCAGGGGTTCTGAAACCCCTAGCTGTTCCCGCTGACCTTCCCAGGGCCCTTGTCATGCGGCTTTCCACTTTCCTATTTTGAGTTCTGGGGTCTTGAGAGGGAATGGAAGTGAACAGATGCTGCTGCCTTTTTCTCTCAGGAAGTCAGGTGGTGCGCTGTGCCAAGGGCGGCGATGGCCCATGTGGGCTGCCAGGAGACAGGCTGAGTGCAAGGAGAGAGGAGAAGAGGCCAGAGGACCTGGGCCTGAGGCACTGTCATGGGGTGGGAAGAGAAGGGGAGTCAGGAAAAGCCTTGAGGAGAATGCAAGGCCCTGTGGTTGCTAGAGCCAAGGAAGGGTCAGCACGTCATAGGCTGCAGAACTGGACAAGGGTCACTGAGAGGTCGCCACTGACTAGCACGTAGTGTGTGTGTGTCAGGGGTCGGGGGAGCTGAGCACAGCCTGGAAAAAGTTAAGAAGGGAGTAGCTGGCGACCAGAGAGCCTGCGGGAAGCCGCTCTCACAATGGGAGTGTTGCAAAAGGAAGGAAAGAGGTGGCTTGGACACGTAAAGGGGAGGGTGGTAGAGAACTGGTTTGGGTTGATTGTTTTTGCTTTTGCCATAGAGGAAAGGTCGCCTAGAGAAAGGAAGAGATGAAAAATGCAAAAGACAAGTAATTGACAGAGCCAAATCCGAGGGAAAACAAGGCCTGGACAATCACAGCGAAGGCAAGGAGTCCTTGTGGTGGTTGAAGCAGTGTGAAGCTCCAGGGTGCAAAGTCCGAAACAGCTGGGTGGGTGATCTCAGCTTAGCCTAAACGTGGCAGCTCCTTAGCTCCTATCTCCAAATCTAAACCAGAACTCCAAAGTGACGTGGAAAGGATGGAGGACCGTAGGGAATGAAGAAAGGGTGCACGTGACTGGCTTGCCAGTCCCTGCAGGCTCTGAGCCAATTTTCTCATGCAGCTCCCGGGAAAGCAGACTTGAAGGGAGAAAAAGAATGCATGATGCATGCGCACAGGCATGGACATGGACGTGCACACATACAGGATAGCCAAACCCGCAGGGCAGGCTGGAGTCCATTTTTCTTTCAGTCACTTGTAAGGAAGAATTAGATGAAAAAGCAAGAACAGGTGTCCAGGCCCTAAAGTTGATGGCGCCACCCTCTCTAACTTCCCTGCTTCCCACTGTATGGAGATAAATGAACAGTAGAAGGATCCCAGCCCAAAGCCTAGGATTTGGTGCACCCTGACTTGGATCCTGGGTAAATACATAACAGAACTTTTTCAGACATCATTTCTTCTCAGTTGTAGGAGCACAAGGGTCTGGCATCACCCTGGAGGCTAAAGAGCTTAGAACTAGCAAGGGATGGTGGTTCACACCTGCAATCCCAGCACTCAGGAGGCTGAGGCTGGAGGACGGTGAGTTCAAGTGTAGTGAGACTCTATCTCAAGAAACAGAACAAACAAAAATGAGCTTAGAACAATGCCAGGTTTTAACTTAAAAGGCATGCTATATATGTACTGAGGGCTGGGATTTAGCTCAGTTGGTAGAGCCCTGCACTGCAGTCTCTGAGGTCCTGAGTTCAATTCCCAGCACTGCAAAAATGGGAGAAGGACCTGGCAATCCGCTCCCAAGGCAATCCCGAAACAATCAGCCATTGAAAACCCTGTGAGGGTCACTATGAGTTGGATACCGACTCAATGGCACCTAACAACAACAACAACATATGTACTGAATGAATGGCCACTAGTGCGTTCATCATAATGTAAGTAGAAAAATATATATAACTGGCCTGTTTCATCAAGAGCATAACGATACTCTTTCTTCACTGAGTGATTAAATGTATATACTGTGCATTGAAAAAACATATAATTAACACATGAAACCTATGATTTCACAAATATGAGGCTAAGGTTAAGTTTTTAAAAATTGACTTATATTTGATTTCAAGAAAGATACAAATAAAATACTGCATTCCAGGTGGTGTTTCGTACAGGCAGATGTGGCAGTCTTTGAGACTGATGTTACAGTCTCCCACACTTCCAGGGCCATCCATGAGAGCCTGTGTCACCCTTCTGCCTGGAAGGAGGAAGAAGGAAGTCACTGAGCATCAAGCAGTGGGTGAGCACTTTGCATGGGTATCTCCTCCAACTGGTAGCAATCCTCTGCTATGATCTCTTCAGAAATATCATCAACCTTAGAAAAGTTAACTTGTCCAAGATGAAACAACTATAAATGGCAGAGCACAGCTTTGGCAGACTTTAAAACTTTACTCCTTTCACTGCCTACCAGCCAAGGAGAAGAGAGTGAGAGGAGACGTGTACAGAAATGTCAGCTTGGGGGAGGAAGGATGAGGGAGTTTCCTTGTCTGGGTGAAAACAGTAGTGATCCCATCCACTGAGCCACTGTAGGAGGTTTGATAATAAATCTGCTTGATTGAAGCTTTCATCCTGATCTGATAGAAAATTCAAAGAAATGAAAGCACTGGAAAAGAGAGATGCTGAGAGAGTAAGGGTACAAGACACTTTATGCTGGGAACTCATACCTGCAGATTTGTCTCCTGGGAGATTTTTTTATACTTATATCCATATTTGAGGAAAATCCGAAGTTTTCACAATTGTCCCTTCCCATGTGGGCCTCTAGCCCCTTACTACTCAAAGTATGGTCCATGAACCAGCAGTAGGATGACCAACCATCCCTGTTTGCTTGGAGTGCAGAGCTTTAAAGGGAAAAGGGATGTTTAATGCTAAAACTGGGGTATTTCTGGGATGATCTAGTCATCCTAACCAGCAGTACCAGCAGCACCCATAGCACCCATAGTACCTGCAGCACCCAAAGCACCCTCAGCACCTGGGAGCTAATTAGAAATGGGGACTCCCAGATCTCACCCCAGGTCTAATGAATCAGAATCTGCACCTGAACAATATTCTGACCACATACAGGTCTGAGAAATATTTCTCTAGTTAGATACTGGTTTAGTGGCTAGAATGGTGGTTCCTGTGTTAGTCAAGATTCTCCATAGACACAATTCAATAGCACACACATATATACACAGAGATTTCATTTTATTTTATTTTGCAGTACTGAGAGGTTGAAGCCAGGGCCTTGCACATATTTTGCAAGTGCTCTACCACTGAGCTGCACCTCTAGCCCCTTTTAAAAAATATTTTTATTTTGGGACAAGGTCTCACTAAGTTACATAGGCTGCCTCTGGCTTTGAACCTGCAATCCTCTTGCCTGAGTTGATGGGATTACAGTCATGCAACAGGGTGCCTGGAAAAGAGACTTGTTTCAAGAAGTTGGCTCATACAAATATGGGGGCTTGGTGAGTTCAAAACCTGATGGGAGAAGCTGGCAGGCCGGAGATTCAGGAAAGGTTGTCATTCCAGTTAAAGGGAGTTAGGCTGGAGACATGGGAAGAGCCCACACTGCAGATGCAGTGTAAACGCAGTCTTCTGGAAGAGCTTCCTCTTGCTTGGAGGAGGACTGCCTTTTGTTCTATTCAGGCCTTCAAATGGCTGAATGAGGTCCATCTACATTATGGAGGGCAATCTACTTTATTCAAAGTCCATTAACTTAAAAAATATAAATCTCACTCAAAAATACCTTCACAAAAAAATCCAGAATAATGTGTGAGCAAATATCTGGGTATCATGGCCCAGTCAAACTGACCCATTATATTAACTACCATAGCCACCAAAAGATAGATCTATGGCAAATCCCCAAATCTGTGTGTGTTATAGTATCTGGAAAAAGTCTTTGCAGATGTAATAAAATATCTTGAAGTAAGAAAATTATCCTTGATTATCCAGATAGGCCCTAAATCCAATGGCAAGTGTCCTTCCAAGAGCCACACAGAAGAGGAGAAAGCCATGTGAATACCAAGAGTGGTATGGCCACAAACCAAGAAAGCCAAGGAATGCCTACAGACACCAGAAGTGGGAAGAGCCAAGGCAGGAGTCTCCCCTAGAGCCTGCAGAGGCAGGACACACCTGTTGACGCAGACCTGTTGGACTTCTGGTGTCAGAGAACCATGAGAGAAGAAATTTCTGTTGTTTTAAGCCATCACCACTTTGTGGTAATTCATGATGAAAGCCACAAGAAGCTAATACAACTGGGAAGTAGCAATGTGGCTACTCCACACCTGGCACACGTGCGCACACACAGACATGGATTGTAAGAAGCAATTACTTCCTCCTCAGGACCTTTCCCTTCTAGTATGCTGCCTTCTTCCCAGATCCCGCTCTGCCAAAGCAGCTCCATTCTGCCTCCCCTCTGCTAGCCAACACCCTGGTCTTATTTGACTCACTCTTCGGGCTACTAATCTCCAAAAACCTAGTCCTGATTTTCTCTTAACAGTCTAGGAGGTCTTAATCCTGCTCAGCCCTGGACCTGCCCCCTGTCAGTGTCTCAAGTAAGGGAGAATTTATTGTACATCTACTGCCAGCCAGCACTCTTAGTAGTGCTGGGGGCACTTAGAAGTCCCTGCCCTCCAGAAATCACTGTCTGCTCAATAATTTCCTATCTTCTCACCGGTCTGAAAACATGGTCTTGGGCTACTGGTTTGCAGCAATGTGCTTAGCGCCTGCTTCTCCCCCATTTTTTAAGGTGCAAGGATACCCCTACGTAGGATATTACAACTAAAATCTTACTGCAGAGCCTTTCCAATGTGCACAGTTTTATTGTTGGTCTTTGCTGTAGAAGCAACCATATGCCAAATGGAAGTAAGGCAGGGGCTTAATCTGACATGTGGAGGTAGGAATGTTCTTTCATTAAGTGATAGACCTACGGCCTAATCTCATTCCTATAAGAACAGATAAGAAAGGATGATGTTATATTTTCTAATCTAGTGAAAATTTATATAAACACTAGCTCAGTTACTAGAAAGATGTGTGATTTGGTCTGGTTTCAAATCCTGCATCTTAAAAAAATCAAACTATAAAATCAACTTCAATAATCAAGAAATTTAATCAGTATAAGTTTGTAGTTGTTTATCAGCTTATTCTCTATGAGTATGATCGCTCCATATCTGATTTTTCTTTAAAAATAATCTTTCATATCTTTTAACATTGTTCTTCTCACTTTAAATAATCTAAAACATATTCAATCAATTTTATTTTGTGATAGCAAGCCCACTGGGACTGCCTTGGATTTTAGGTTGAGAGAATCAACATCTTTCCCATCTAGGATCATAAAATGTCTATTTGTTGAAATCTCTTCTCATTAAAGTGGTGAGTTGTTTTGTTTTTGTTTGTCTGTTTATTTGTTTACTGGGGATTGAACCCAGGGCTTTGCACATGTTAGGCAAGTGCTCTGCTACTGAGCTACACCCACAGCTCTCCAGTAAAGTTTTATAGTTATTTTTATATAATAACCTTACACATTTTAAATTAGGTTAATTCCTAGATCCTCTATTGTCTTTGTGGTTCTTTAATTGGAATTTTTGTTACTTTTTTTATTAGTTATTGTTGGTAATTTCATATCTAGTGGAGAAAGGACAGAGAGAGAGCCTCAAACTCATAATCCTCCTGTCTCCACCTCCTGAGTGCTGGGATTTACAGGTGTGCTCCACCAGGCCTAACCTAATCATAATATTTATTAGAATCTCTTAGGATTGTCTAGGTAGATAACCATGTCATCCATAAAAATATAGCTTTAATTCTTTCTAATATTTACACTTCATATACTTGTTGCATTCATTAGAACATTAAATGCAATGTGAAGAGTGATAATGACAATATTTTTATTTCATTATCACATGTGATGGTTGCTATAGATTTTGATAGCTTTTCTTTATTAAAGAAGATTCCTGATATCCTACATAACAGAAAGGGCTTTTTTTATTATATATATTTTAAAATCAGAAATGCAGGGTCAAATGCTTTTTCATAATCTAACTTACATAGCTTTTTCCTTTTGTTAATATGAAAGATAATATTAAAAGATTTTTCTAAAATTGAACCATCTTGACAGTCAAGAGACAAATGTCATTTGGTCACTAACTATTAATCTTATCATACATTATTGGATTTTTATTTACTAATATTTTGATTAGGCTTGTGTTTTTTTTCCCCCAATACTGAGAGTTGGATTTAGGGCCTTGAGTGTGCTAGGCAAGTGCTTTACCACTGAGTTATATTCAAAGCCTCTTTTCAAAAATTTTTATATTGAGACAGGGTCTTGCTAAATTGCGCAGGCTGCCTTTGACCTCAAATTGTGATTCTCCTGTTTCAGCTTCCTGTGTAGCTGGGATTACAGGCATGTGACACAATGCTGGGCTCTTATTTGGGATTCCTTAAGTCTATTTCATACAGTTATGGTTTGTGCCAGCCTGTACCAGTTCAGTAAAATGTGCTAGCCTGTGCTGGCTTCCTATCCTGCTCATTAGTTTTTAAAACAGCAGTAAAAAGTAATATCTTCCTACAAGTAGGTCATTTTTTTGTTGTTTTGTTTTTGAGACAGGATCTTACTATGTAGCCCAGGCTGGCCTCAACCTCAAGGTCCTCCTCCTTCAGCCTCCCTAGTGCTGGGATTATGGGCATGTGCCACCATGTCCAGCAAGGCGGATTACTTTTTAATTACAGCTTTCCTTAACTGGAATATAAAATTGTATGTAAATAAGGCTAAGTGTGGTAGATAAGTCAGCAAATGAGTATTTACTAATGAAATGGAGAATCTTAATTTGACAAGCAGATCACCAGATAGTATCCCTTGCTACTAATCTGGCTTTGGGGGTCCCCGAGGACCCAAAATGCATGGTACATCCTTTATGAAATGTAGCACATTTTCTGTCCTAATGTAGTTGAGATAAAATGCAACAATACTGATTTTCCTTCAATCTCATGAAACTAAAAGTTCTAAGTATCTTGAAGTTTGTAGTTATTAAGGAACCCTAAAAATGTCTCCAGTTTAATCTCTTTATTTACTCAAAGTAGCATATTAACAAATATGTTTGAAAACAATGTGAAAAAGACTATTGAGATTTTGATTATAGATTTTTGGGTTTATATCCAGAAAATTTTTCTAGTGGAAAGTAAAATCAGTGAGTCCAATGGCGTATCAGGAACAGGGAAGTAACAATCAGATGCCAGCTGTCCTCCTACTTTCAAGCCATTGTCCAGGAATACAGGAAGAATTCAGAACCACTTTTTTTTTCTTTCTTTTCAGAGAGGCGGAGCTTCAGGTTTAGTCTGGAATTCAGATGATTTCTAATGACTACTCAGTGGCAGCTAACCCAAGAGGACAAACAGCTGCTCTGTCTGGTAATTCAAACCACACCAGGGTACAAAGGCTGTGCTTCGGTATGGAAACTAACGTGTATCCTTCCAGGGAGTCGTGCTATCTAGGACCTCATGTAAGTAATGTAGCAGTTCCACAGAGTTTTATTATTGACATTGCTATCAGAAGAAAAAGGGGAATTACAAGGAGTTAGAGGAAAACTTTGGCTTTAAGTCGATCACATCCATTACTTTCTTGTTCACTGCTAACTCAGGTTAGTTACTCTATGTTTGCTATTTATTTCTCAGTTATTGCACGGAAACTCATGATCTCTTTGCAGTCCCAAACTGAAGGGTGAAAACAAAGTCTTTTCTCCAGATTCTTGATGCTTTCATCAGATAAATGGGGTTGCTTTTATTTTTTGAATTCTCTGTTGCATACATGTAGTTTATTTCTAAAAGGTATAATGTTTTGGCAAATATTTTAATTTTTCTCCTTTGCTTTTGAAACATGGCACATGGAGTTGACTAGTTTTCACTTTTTTTCCTACTTATTTAACTGACCAAATTGGATGGTGTGGCGTGCAATTAGTGTGAGTTAATTAGTATCTAGGCCAAAATGAAAGGAAAATTATCATGTTTATCAATATACAAATGTGTCACATGGTGTATTATATTATAAGGTAGTTTATTTAATCTACTAGCACCTAACAACAACATCAACAAATTTTTCTTGATGCTTATATGTAGCCAGATTTCAATTTCACATTTCAGTTTGAAGATCATCATAGTTAAGGAATGCCTTGAAAGAACTTTTCATTCAGATAATATCATCCCTGAATTATTTTCAATATAGTTTATATCTAGCTGTGTCACTAATGCAATAGATCTACTTTCAATTTTCCTTCTTTGATGAGAATTTATTATTGTATTTTTTAGTATTATGCTTAAATCTAAATTGTAGGTTAGGCTTTCTGAGCTTCTAGTTGGATTTTTTTTTTTTTTTTTTTTTTGGTGCTGGTAATTGAACTCAGGGTCTCACATATGCCAGACCACTGAGCCATATCCCCAACCTTTCACGTTTTTTGTTTTTGTTGTTGTTGTTGTTGTTGTTTGTTTGTTTGTTTGTTTGCTTGCTTGCTTTTTGAGTCAGAGTTTTAATGTGTAGCCCAGGCCATCCTGGAACTTGCTATGTAGTCCAGGCTGGTCTCGAACTCATGCTAATCCTCCTGTCTCAGTCTCCCAAATGCTGAGATTACTGGCATATGCCACCATGCCCAGATATCCCCAACCTTCCTAGTTGGAACTTCTAGATATTTTTTAAAAATCATATCTTTGGTGAAATCTAAGAAACGTTTGTGTCTTGTTACGAAAGTAACAGTTGCTCTGAGTAATCTCTCTCTCTAGTTCTTACATGACTTTTCAAAAATATTGTGGCTTGAAATTACTATTTCATTTATCTGCTTAATCTTTGATGGTTTCTATGATCAGATTCACTCTGAAATTCTCTGTGTGGCCTTCAAGTTACCTTCTAAAGTACTCCCCCACTTAATAATCCAATTATATTTTCTAGTATTCTTTAGCAAAACATTTCTTCTGTCAGGCAGTTCTCCTCTATATGCTATTCTCATTATCATTTTATTATCTTCAACATACCAGATTCTCTTCCTGGAAAAGTCTCTTAAAAAGTAAAATTGGTAGGATTTCATGGAATACCAAATATGAGACATAAAGGCCAGAGAGAAGTCAAAGATGCCTCCTGGGTTACTGGGATTCTCTATCATTCTCTGAGAAGTAGATGAGAGGAGAAAGCCCAAGTTTATGAGGAAGAAGAAAACTTAATTTTGGGCAAGCTGATTTGAAATGCCTGTGGGACACATTCAGAATAATATTTGTCTTATAAGAAGTTGATTATTAGATTTGGGCTGAGAAGACTGCTAGAGATTCAGATTTAGAAATGATTTTAAATGATTGTTAAGCCATGCAAGCAAATGAGGTCAAGCTGGATGAATACTAAAATGAGATGCAAGGAAGGCTAAAAAACAGAGTATAAGGAGACGGTAACCTTTAATGTAGGAGTTTGAAGAAGTACAGCAGCCAGAGAGGGTGGAGGTAGACAGAAAACCAAATGTCCCAGAAGACCAGGAAATAGATTTTTTCTTTTTTTAAAGAAAGAGACAGTTACCAACAGTGTAAAGGCCAGATTAATTGAAGAGAAGCTAAATGACAAAGGATAGGTGTAGGGCCAGCTGGAAAAAGTAAGTTGCAAAAGGAGAACATGGTCAGGAAAGAACCACTGAATCCTTAACATGAAGTATAATAGACTGAAGTCCCTGGGTTTCCACGGAAATTTACACCTTTTAAAATTAAATTTAATAATGTTTGAGGGTCTGATTGTCTAAGACTTAGACCACAGCTATATGTAAGATACAGTTGTCCCTGGGTATTCGCAGGAGATTGATTCCAGGACCCTGTAATGATACCAGAATTTGTGGATGTTCAAATCTCTGATATAAAATGGCATAATATTTACAGAGAAACTTCGCACATCCTTTCATACACTTTAAATCATCTCTAGATTATATATAATACTTAAAACAATGTAAATACCATGTACATAATTGTTACGCTGTTTTAGGTAAACTGAGGAGAAAACCTGTACATTTTAGCACAGATCCTTTTTTTTTTTTAGTTTTTTTTTTTTTTTTTTTAGTTTTTTGAGGAAAAACTCACTATACAGTCCAGACTTGCCTCAAACTTACTATGTATCTCAAGCTGTCCTCAAACTCATGATCCTTCTGACTCAAACTCCTGAGTGCCTGGATTACAGGCATACATCCCCTGAATATTTCTATCTATAGTAGTTTAAATCCATGGAAATGGAACCTGCAGGTACAGAAGGCTGACTATAGTATAAATGAGTTCTAGGAAAGTGTGGTGGTGCATGCTTGTAATCTCAGCACTTGGGAGGCAGAGGTAGGAGGATCCTCCAAGTTCAAGACCAGTCTGGTCTACTTAATGAGTTCCAGGCCAGCCAGGCCTGCGTAGCAAGATCCTGTCTCCCCAAGAAAACCCCCCTCCCCCCCAAAAAAAAGAATTCTGAATTGACCTGAATTGACCAAAAGTATTACAAACTGGGAGTCAGAGGCAGAAAAATCCAGTGAAATGAGAATGGTAAGAAATATAATTAGGTGCCTTAGACTAAGAGTGACCAACCATTCCAAGAGGTTGCATATGAAGAGGAACCAATGGTGTTGAAGGATGAAGTGGAAGCTGCCTTGAAAGAACTGGCAAAACACAAAGCTCCAGGAATTGATGGGATACCAATAGAGATGTTTCAACAAACAGATGCAGCACTGGAGGTGTTAACATGTTTATGCCAACAGATTTGGAAAACTGCTACTTGG
>VMDO01038980.1:0-13048 GCA_007922755.1 Pedetes capensis
AAATGGATAAATAAACTATGGTATATCCATACAATGAGATATCATCCAGCCATAAAAAGAAATAAAGTTCCTGATACACACTGCGAAGCCTGCAGC
Organism: Pedetes capensis; assembly: GCA_007922755.1. Lineage (NCBI taxonomy): Eukaryota > Metazoa > Chordata > Mammalia > Rodentia > Pedetidae > Pedetes > Pedetes capensis. The sequence continues at coordinate 97 of VMDO01038980.1, forward strand.
CATAGCACAGTGGCATCTGATCCCATCAGATCTTGAAAGCTAAGCAAGGTTGGGCCTGGTTAGTACTTGGATGGGAGATTGCCTGGGAACACCACATACTATAAGCTTGGGAGAAGGACCTGGCAACCCACTCTCAAAAGTCAGTCTACCATTGAAAACCCTATGAATAAATGAAACACATTAAGATGTACATTAAAAGTTTCTAATAAAAAAAAAAAGAATGCCAAAAAAAAAAAAAAAAAGAAAACCCTATGAATAGCAGAGAAGCACGACCTGTTGTATGTAGGGTCACTATGAGTCAGATACTGATTTGACAGCACCTAACAACAACACAGGCTGGGATTTAGCTCAGTTGGTAGAGCGCTGTGCTGCAGTCTCTGAGGTCCCGAGTTCAATTCCCAGCACCGCAAAAATGGGAGAAGGACCTGGCAATCCACTCCCAAGTCAATCCCGAAACAGTCTGCCATTGAAAACCCTGTGAGGGTTGCTATGAGTCGGATGCCGACTTGACGGCACCAAACAACAACAACAACAACAACAACACACTGCAATGTGAATGAACCTTTCAGACATTGTGTTAAATGAAAGAAACTTAATGCAAAAGGCCATATATTGTATAATTCCACTCACATGAAATTTCCAGAACAGGCAAATCTATAGAAGAAAAAACAGATTGGGGAACTGGAGGTAGGGGCTGGAGGAAGAGGGTAGTAAGAGCACCTGCTTATTCAGTATAGGCTTCCCTTTTGGGGTGACAACAATATTTTAGAATTAGAGCATTATAAATGTACTAACTGTTCACTTTAAAATGGATAACTTCATGTCATACGATGAAACTGTAAGTAAAAAAAATATAACTATAAACAAAAAATAATAAAATGAGTTATCAAGGGCCTCAGGCCCTGAGCACCCTACCAATTAAACGCTAAGCCCCTGCAGACTGCTTGTTCCCACCTTTGCACTGTCTCTCTATCGCAGAGGTTTGCAGAGTCTGATTTCTGCAGGATTTCACATCTTCCATTCATCCCCTCTTGCTACATTTCTCATCTCTCCTGAGTATCTAATGGATGTAAGAAATTTGTCTTCAGAGAAAGGGAGCTAGAAAAGAAATGCAGAGGGGAAAACACAGCAGAATCCTAACATCCACACAGAGGACATCATTCTCATATTTAACAAAAAGCAAACACAAAACCTATGTGCTTGCTGTCCAACCTTCAGGGGAGGGCGACACCCAGCGAGGAGACGGAGACCCTACAGCAGGCAGTCAATGCTAGATGGGCTCCAGCCTGCTTGACCTGCATTTGAAACCACAGATGGCAGTGGGTGCTTTGCTGTTTTGAAGTAGAAAATGAAAGTAGAATAAGGTCCTTGTGACTACCTGAAGCCACAGACCAACACTTTGAGCTCAGAACTTTTTTTTTTTTTTTTTTTTTCCTCAGTACTGGGGGTTGAACCCAGGGCCTTGCGCCTGCATGCTTTGCAAGTGCTGGACCACTGAACTGCACCTCCAGCCCATTTTATTCTTTAACTTTTTGAGACAGGGTCTCGCCAAATTACGCAGACTGCCTCTGGTCTCAAACTTGCGATCCTCCTGCCTCCGCCTCCTGAGCTGCTGGGATTACAGGCGTTTGCCACCATGCCCAGCCTTGAGCTCAGAGCTCTAATGAACAAGGTCTCACCTTGGCTGCCTTGGGCTAGGGCTGTCTCTTTGGCAATGCTTTCTAGGGCTGGTGGAGGCCCATCATAGCACAGAACCTGGGAAAATAAGCTGTCTTCCCTGGTTTCCTTTTTACTCCCACCTTCAGGCTTCGCCGTCATGTGACGTTTTCTGCAAACTGCGACTAAGATGGCCACTCTTAGTCACTCCTTCCAGCAGGTGCCTGAGAGGCCCCCACAGCCTGCTCACCCTACCCACCTCATCCCTCCCCTGCCATCTGTCCTCAGCTTGGTCAGTCCATGGGAAATGTCCCCTCACACCTGCGTCTTGTGCCTCTGGCCTGGGCCCTTCCCCCTTCTCTGCTCATCCAAATCCCCTCATCCTGAAGGCAGGGAGCCCACACCACCAGACATGACGCTGCAAATGCCATCAACCACTGGGGGAAGCTGCTTTTCTTGCGTGATTGAGAAACCAGTTGAGACTTCCCTTCAGCAAGTCCTCAGACAATAGGGAAAGTGGCTCACCATGTCTGAAATAAGCCCACAGCTCTGAGTTCCAAACCTAAAAGCAACCTGCTCTCAGCAACTCCAGTCACCTTGGGAGCACAAGACAGGCTGCGCCAAGAGACCCCCAAGCCTCCCGAGAAGACAAACAAGTTTCTCATTTAAACTGCCCTGAACTAGCTGCCTCCTCCTCTTAAATTGTATTATTTTCTTAATAATTTCTTAATAATTTCTTAATTATTATTATTATTTCTTAATTGTATTATTTTCCATGAACTGAGTGGCTCTTTCTCTCACAGTTCTGAGGCCAGAAGCCCAAACTTCCGGGCTCCAGCAGGACCAAGCTCCGGGGGTTCTGAGAGAACTGTCCCTTCCTCCTCCTACCTTCTGATAGCTGCCTCAGCCCTTAGCCTTCCCTGGCTTGTGGCCTGAGGCTGTCTGACTCCACCCCTGCCTCTGTGGTCTTGTGTCTCTGCTTTCTCCTCCTCTAGCCATTGGGCTAGGGTCCGTCCTGATGCAGGACGCCCGGTCTTAACTCCTTCTGCAAAGACTCCATTTCCAAACAAGGCCACTGCATGAGTCAGCTGGTATGGTGCAGAGAAACCAACCAAAACCAACTTGTGGGGGGAATGATTTATTGGAGGCTCACACTTAGAGGATTTTAGTCCCTGGGAGCCGGAAGGCAGGGCAGCAGGGCAGGCACCTGGGCAGGCAGGGGCCTCTAGCAAGAACCTCACATCTTGGCAATCAGGAAGCAGAGAGCGACCACAACCCCAAGTCCAGGTAAAAACCCCCAAAGGCCCGTCTCCTCAGTGACCTACTTCTGCAAAGCTAGATCCTGCCTCCAAAATCCCATTGTCTCCACAAACAGCACCAGCATCTGGGAGCCAAATGGTTAACCACAGGACCTTTGGGGGACTTTTTAGATCCAAGCCATAACATTTCCCCTCTGAGGCTCCAGATGATATGAATTCTGGGGGTGCACTATTCAACCATGGGAGAGTGGAAGGTGGGAGCAGAAGAAAGATTTCCAGTCAGCATGGATAGGAGGAGGATCCCAGCTTCTCTAACTTCATTTCCTTGGCCAATAAGACTGCGATGAGTGCCATCTCAGTCAGGGTCATTGCCACACCTTCCCCTTGCCTTCGTGGATGGCATGGCTGCCTCCAGCCACCAGCTGCCTTCCCTGTCCAGAAGGAATCCCTCAGCCCCTGCCTTCCTCACCTAAGTGTAGAGCTTGTAGAGCGGATATTACATCAGATTTTTACCTGCCTCCTTATATTCTGATGATCTGGGGCACTGGGATTTTTCAATTTAGAAGGAAATCTTTGGACACAGCAATGCCCACAGGACAGCTCTGGTGTGAATGGTCCTAAAGGACACTTGGAACATTCTGGAGGCAGTGGGTGTGAGTCTGGGTACAGACATGCTACCTAAAGCCCACTGGTGGCTTGCTAGATGGCCCAAAGGGAGATGCGATGATGTGCCTTGAGTTTTAGCCAGAACTTCCGTATAAGATAAAAGACTCTAAAGGACAGAAGGGCTCTGCCTATCTACACTGCTTCCCACCCACTGTGTTCCTGGCTTTCCATTGTTCTGCCCTGGGCACTTCCTCCTGTGTACTGAATTCCTTCTAATTTGAAATTCTCTTTTCCCTCCCTACTGCCTAACCATTTAACATGGTGCAGGTATTAAATCCATACATTCCTATCAAAAGTTATGCAACCAAAGGAAACTATTTTCTGGGCAAACCCAGCTTTCAGATTCAGTTTTCTACTTTTTTTTTTTTTTTTTGTCTTCAATTTTATAAATTTCTGCTCTTTAATAATTCTTCATTTAACTTTCTGTTAGTTTACTTGGTCATTCTCTTCCTCACTTTCTGGGTTGGATGCTTAATTAATTTGTTTCCATTCATTCTTCATCTTTCCTGTCTTTAATCAATAGAATTGAAGAGTTTCCTGCGAAGATGTGCTTAGCTCCTTCCCATAGATACTTACGTGTGACCACACATTATTTTTTTTTTAGATATTCTGCTTTTCTGTTTATCCATTCTCAGGATTGCTTATGAGTGTTCTTATTTTTCCCTGGCAGGACCTTTGTGTATTTTGATTCCAAGTTTCCAGTTTTATTGCATTGGAATCACAGAAAGTTTTCTGTCCTGTTCTTGCTTCCCAGAGGTTTTCTTTTTGGCTTAACCATGTCCAGTTCTTACAGAATTTTCACCAGCACTTGAACTGAATTTATTTTCTTTATTTTCATATCGTATGTGTGCATATATATGTATGTGTGTGTGTGTGTATTTGTATATATGTAAATCATCCCTACTTTATTGATGATACTATTTAGTTATTCTCTAATTTATTTTTTGTTCACTTTTTTTAATCAAGGAGAGGGAGGTACATGGATATTAAGAGCTTTATATTTTTATTGTGGAATTTCATCATTTAAGTTTATAAAGTACCTATTTTTGTTGTCTTTAAATTTTTTATTAGCAATATTTTAGTGTATGAATGAATGGGTTTATTATAACATTTCCATAGATGCATACCATTGACATGGCTCAAGTTTACTCCCCAGTACATTGTTGTGTCCCCTCATCCCAAATGCCAACTTTTTTTTTTTTTAAAAAACTGCGTTGTAGTCTGTAGTCTGTCTTGAGTGATATTAAAATCGTAACCCTTATTCTTTTTTGTTTCTACTTGAGTTTTAAAATTTTTATTTATTATTTTATTTTATTTTATTTTTAGTACTTGGAGGTTGAACCCAGGCCTTCATACATACTTTGCAAGTGCTCTACTGCTAGGCTGTACAAACAGCCCTTTTTTATTTTTTATCTTGAGACAGGGTCTCACTAAGTTATGTAAATCTCAAACTTGTGATCCTCCTGCCTCTGCCTCCTGAGTTGATTGGATTATAGCTGTGAACCACTGTGCCCAGCTTAACCTTTCCATTATTCTGTTGATGAGCACTTTGGTTGTTCCACATCCTTGCTGTTGTGAAGAGTGCTGCATTGAGTATGGAGATGCACGTGTCTCTGTGGTATGGTGACTCGTCTCCCTTTGGTATATTTCTAGTAGTGGTATAACTGGGTCGCATGGCAGTTCTATTTTTAGTTTTCACAAGTATGTCCATATTGATTTCCAAAGTGGTTGAGCCAATTTACAGTCCCACCAACACTGTAAAAGGGTTCCCTTTTCCCCACAATCTCGCCAGCATCTCTTGTTTGTTTTGTTGGTCTTGGCTGTTCTTACTGGAGTTAGGTGGAATCTCAGAGTTATTTTGATTTGCATTTCCCTAGTGGCTAGGGATTTTTCTGGCTGGGATTTAGCTTAGTTGGTAGAGCACTGCTCTGCGGTCTCTGAGGTCCTGAGTTCAATTCCCAGCCGCAAAAATGGGAGAAGGGCCTGGCATGGGCAATCCTGAAACAGCCATTGAAAACCCTATGAGGGTCGCTATGAGTTGGATACCGACTCGAGGGCACCTACCAACCAACCAATGGCTAGGGATATTGAGCATTTATTCATGTGTTTCATAGCCTTATGAGCTTCATTTGAGAATTGTCTGTTCAATTCCTTTGCCCATTTGGATTATTTGTTGTCTTGGTGTTTGCTTTCTTGGGTCCTTTGTAAATTCTCAAAATTGGTCCTTTGTCAGATGTGTAGGATGCCAAGATTTTCTCCCATTCAGTGGGGTCTTCCTTAACTGTGTTGATTGTTTCCTTTGCTGTGCAGAAGCTTTTTAATTTCAGGTAATCCCATTTGTCTATTCTTGGTGTGATTTCCTGAGCAATTGGAATCTTGTTAAGGAAATACTTTCCTATGCCTATGTGTTGGAGCATATTTCCTATCTTTTCTTCTAGTAATTTTAAGTTTCTGGTTTTATGTTGAGATCCACCCATTTCAAGTTTACACTTGTGCAAATTGAGAGGTGTAGATATGTTTTCATTTTTCTGTAAATCTTTTAATTTCAATCTTATGAATTATTACTTTTTAGAATAGCTGTTGTATGTGGATTAAATTGGGCCTGGTTTTGGCATCAAGTGTACTCTCTCCTGTCTCCCTTCCCCTGCTTCTTTCCCTCCAACATAGATTATTTAAGTTCATTGACTTCTGTTGATGGCAGATGTTTTTGATAATCACTTTTCATATTGTTTTACTTTATAGTTTCTCTTTGTATGCCTTTATATAAATCATGTACTATGTGTTCTGTTCTCTCTCTCTCTCTCTCTCTCTCTCTCTCTCTCTGTAGTACTGAGGTTGAACCCACGACCTTGTACATGCTAGGCAAGCACTCCACCACCAAGCCACCACCATATCCACTCTTTTATTTTGATGCAGGGTCTTACTAAGTTTTGCATGCTGCTCTGGCCTTGAACCTGCAATCCTCCTGCCTGAACCTCCTGAGTGCTGGGGTTATAGATCTGCATCACTATACCCAGCTCATGTGACCTGTTTTCTCTGAAAAATTTACTTAAATTTAGAAAGGTGTTTTTCAGTTTTCATGGTTCCTCTTATAATCTCATCTAAACAATACCATTGGTATTATACATTTTACGCAGTATATATTTGTTCCCTTCGATGAAATAATGATAAAGTTAGTATGTTTACATCTTTCTTCATCTTCTACTACCTGGTTGTAGTCAACAACACCATTTGTCTTAATATTTATCTTTGTAAAGAAGCTAAGTTTGTATTTCTACCCTTTGATCTATCAGCTATAAATGCAATTGTCTTTCAGTTCCTATACATGATGCAATTGGCAGATGTACTCTGCTTGCCACCTTCCCTACCCCTTCTTTTCCTAAGGTTTGTTTTCATATCATTTCTACAAGGTCGGGGCCTATAGCATTCTTCTGTGACCTTGGTCTATATGTTTGTTTGGTCGAATTTTACAATTAATCCATCCAATGCTCACCACTAAATTCTTTGCTTATGGGTTTTCTAATCATCTCCTGGTTGGCAGGAGTTTATTCTGTGGTAGCTTTCTCAAGAAGGATTCCTGCTACCAACATTCCCTAGTTTCTTCAAGTAAAAATAGTTATAGCATTTATACTGAAAGGAGAGATGGTACTTTCCCTTGAGTATGGTATAGATCATGCTCCATTATCTTTTAGTGTTTAATGGTGGATAAATTTGAAGTCAGATGATATCTTTGTCCGGATTATCTTTCCTTCTTTCAAAGTCGAGAAACTTTATTATGACTTAGTCTTGGTGTTCATCATTCTAGGTCAATTTCTTTTCCCCTGGTAATAGGTTATCCTTTCACTGTACAGATTACATTCTTTTAAAAAATACATAGACGTTTTCATGAATTATGTCATTTGATATTTGCTTTGTTACATTGTTTTGGCTTACTTCAGGATTTCGGTTATGTTTACAATGCCTATCTTGTAGATCTATCATTTTTCTCTAAGAACATCTTTTCTTGAATTTTTAAATTATAGTCATGTTTTTCATATGTATTCTGTATGTTTCCTAGGATGTTTCCAGATTATCTGGAGTCATTTGGGCTGTTTTCAATATTTATCCCTTTATTCTTTCTTGGCTTATATCAGCTCATGTTTTATTTGTTTCTGTTACATAACCACATCTTTCCTAATTTGTTGTATTTCTGAACTTCTTTTCTAGAGATAATGGCTTCATCAAATCTTTTAAACTTCCTAATGAAATTTTTGGGCTGGGATTTAGCTCAATTGGTAGAGCACTGTGCTGCAGTCTCTGAGGTCCCGAGTTCAATTCTCAGCACCGCAAAAATGGGAGAAGGGCCTGGCAATCCACTCCCAAAGGCAATCCCGGAACAGTCAGCCATTGAAAACCCTATGAGGGTCACTATGAGTTGGATACCGACTCGACGGCACCTAACAACAACAACAACAATGAAATATTTTGTTAAGGTTTTTTCTTATGTCAACATTTTTTTCTGCTCAATGTTCTTCCCCTAGTGATACCAATTCTTGCTTCTTTTCTTTTCACTACTGGGGCTTGAACCATGGGCTTGCACACACTAGGCAAGTGCTCTGCTACAGACCTGCACCTCCAGCCCTTTAAAAAGTTTTTTTATTTTGAAACAAGTTCTCACTAAACTGCACAGGCTGTCTCTGGCTTCAAACCTGTGATCCTCCCTCTTCAGCCTCCTGAGTTGTGGGTATTACAGGCTTGTGCCGAGGTACCTGGTTTTCTTTTTTTTAGAGTGGGGCTAATATAGCCTTTAAGAGACAGACTGCTTCCTGAGATATGGCTTTTAAAACTTTTTATTTAAAGAAAAATGTAGACCCTTCTCTGCTTCTTCCAATGAAATCCGATCAGGAAGGGTTTTTGCCACTGACTCCTCCTACCTCCCACCGTTTACAACTATGGCTGTAGACCAGGGACGCACCCCATAGTAACATAAGCGCTCTTCACCGTCGGGAGGCAGGGTTTGTAGCGTTTTTTGAGTTTTGATGGCAGTATGCAGTTTCCCTTTGTGCCTTTCTTTTGCTTCATGTGGCTTGAACTCAGTTTCAGCTGCACTCATCAACCATTAAGAGTGTTTTAAAGCCTATGGATTAAACTTTTCTCAAAATTTCACTGAGAATGAAGTTTCTACATTTTTTTTTTCGCTTCTTGTTGCTTGTATGATCTCTAGGAGAAGGTGCGAGACGTGGACTTCTGTAGACATGTTCATACCCGAAATCCTAGGTTTTCTTAGACAATCTTTATGACTTTATTTTTAACACATAACTAAAGCCACCAGGCAATTATTTTTGTAAAACACGACTATAAAGTATATGTGTGTGTGTGTGTGCGTGCGTGCAATTTCTAGGTGCCCTAATACCCATTATTGATTGGTCTGAGCTTTGCTCTTTGTTTTAATTTATTTTTAATTTTCTAGTTCATAATTTTTAATTCATTTCTTTTACAGTACCTGGGGGTTCAATCCAGAGCCTCGAGCATATGAGGCAAATGCTCTACCACTGAGTTGCACCTGCAGCCCCTTTTTTATTTAATTTAATTAATTTATTTATTTATTTTTGCGGTACTGGGGGTTGAACCCAGGGCTTCACACCTGCACGCTCTGCAAGTGCTGGACCACTGAGCTGCACCTCAGCCCATTTTTTTTTTTACTTTTTGAGACAGGGTCTTGCTAAATTACGCAGACTGCCTCTGGTCTCCAACTTGCGATCCTCCCACCTCCGCCTCCCGAGCCGCTGGGATTACAGGCATGTGCCACCGCGCCCAGCCCCCCTTTTTTATTTTTTGAGACAGAGTTTTCACTAAGTGGCACAGGCTGCCTCTAGCCTCAAACCTGTGACTCTCTTGCCTCAGCCTCCTGAGTTGCTGGGATCACAGGTATGTGCCATGGGTGCTTGTTGCTCTTTTACATTTGGTCTTTACTTTGTTTTTAAATGACCTATTTATCATCACATATTTCCTTTTTATGGAATGTTTTATTATATCTGTCTGTTCAGTTCTACTGTTACCAGAGTATTTTATCATTGTGTATTTATAATACACTTTTTGTGTCCTTTTTTCCTGAATTTACCTGCTGCTTCCACTATTATTCTAGATTTAATTCAGTAAGGCATATTTTGAATCTCCAAAATGGAATACAGTTTGTAGTGTATTCTGTACTTATTAAAATATGGAATTATTTCCATAGATTTCAATTTCTATCCTTTGAAGCACAGTCTCAATAAAACATAATTTGGGAAATACTATTGTAGTATTTTAACAATAAAGATCATGCTGAGTGTTGGTTAAGAAGAAGACATCTAACATGTTAAAAAGAAGTATTAGTTTATTTCTATTCTTCTATTTTTTAAGAGTCAAAGATTCAATTTAGTATCTATTCAGAAGAATTATTTTCCTTCCTTGATATATGAATATAATGAATTATGTCTAGAATTGGATTCTCTCTATAAACCATCTGCACATTTCTATTATATGCCTTATGTTCAGGGCATGTTATTATTTTAACATATTTGTAGATTTGGTATAATAGGATTTTGCATCTATATTTGTGATATGGGTTTGCAATTTTGTCAGGTTTTGATTTTAGGTGGTTCAAGCATCTTAAAATAATATGTAATTTCTCTCTCTGTGTGTCTCTGTCTCTCTCTGTCTCTGTCTCTCTGTCTCTCTCTCATTTTTTGATATACTATAAATCTTTGAATCTAATCCACACCCTTCTAATAATTTTAGAGGGCTACAAAATCAGATGCAGATGAGAATCGCATGTGGATTGGATTCATAGTCCAGAGTTGCACATGATTCTAATTCGTATCTGATTTTGTAGCCCTCTACAACTGTTGAACCCCTACGTGAATGTCAGCCTGTCATGCCATGGGGGCTTGCTTGTTGCTGTGATGCTGAAAGCTATGCCACCAGTATTTCAGATATCAGCTGAACCATCCGTGGTAGACAGAACTCAGCTGAGTTTCCAGACTAACACAGACCAGGGAGTAGTACCCAGCATCCCACTCGTGAAGCAATTAGACATTGAAAACCCTATGAATATCAGAGAAACACTGTCAAATATAGTGCCAGAAAATGAGCCCCCCAGGCTAGAAGACATTCAAGAAATGACTGGGGAATAGTTGCCTCCTTAGAGTTGACCTTAATGAAGAGAATGGAGTAACACCCCTGAGATCTCCTTTTGCTGATGTAGCATGATACAAAATGAGAAGAAAGATAGTGGCTGCAACATTGGGCTCAAGTATAAAACAATTGTGTGCACAGCAGTGTTGGGTAGCGTTTCATTCGGTTGAACATGAGTCGGACCCAAATTGAGGGCATCCAGTGATGACAGAACTGATGGAAGGGTGTGGATTAAATTCAGGAATATAAGGTAGTTTAAATTACACAAGGATGATCATTCACTCAGGAGTTTTAAGGAGCTCACTGGGGAAATCATGCTGTCCTACTGTCAGTTTAGGAGTTACTCTTTGACATGCTGTTGTTAGGTGGTGGTGATTTGGGTCCAACTCATAATGGCTGTATATTCAACAGAATGAAACATTACCTGAAACTGTGCCATGCCTCGCACTATGTCAGTGCTTCTCTGCTATTCATGGGGTTTTTAATGGTGGATTGTTTGGGGAGTGGATTGCCAGGTCCTTCTCCCTAGCCTGCACCACCTGATATTCCCAGGTGGTCTCCCACCCAAGGACTAACCAGGCTGACCCTGCTTACCTTCTGAGATCAGGCAGGATTGGATGCAGGGTGCTATGGCTGCAGACTCTTTGACATACTGTTTAATTTCTTCTGCAGTGCTAAGGCTGCTTGGGTAGACGTCTGCCCATTCTACATCATGGGAAACTTCTTGATCTCTCTAACCTTTGTGTGTTATCTGAACAAGTGGGCATAACAGAACCTACTCCATAAGATTTGGGGGCAGATTAACTGAGATAATACAATAAAGCACTTGGCCAAAGAATATCTGACACTAACCAAATGCTGAATAAATGTTAGCTGTTTTCCTATCTTGATCGAATCAAATTTCCTATCTTTTCACGTGCCTATTTCAGTCAATGGAATATTTCTAGACAATTAACTTCCAGTTCCATTGAGAGCTAAATATTTGCTACCAGAGAGTTGTGCGTAATATTTATTGATAGCTTATGGTTTTTAGCATTTTGTGCATGTGCACTTGCAATTTCTTCCAAATAATGTGTATTTGCAATTTTTCTTGGGTTACTTTTCTGTGGCTTGTTTACCTCATAGGTTTTTTCAAGTGCCGTATTTATTTATTAATGCAAGTGTTTCTCTATTTTGTTATGCTTTTAGGTTCATTTTTTTCTAATCTTGGCTCTTCTATTTTCTATTGTTGATGTTTTTCTAGAATCCATTGCTTATTTCATTGATTTATATTCCTTCATGTTTAGTAATAAAGCAGATAAAGTTAGAAACCTTTAGGTGCTTGATACAAAGTAAAAGCTGAGCACCCAAGGCTGTGGGCCAAATCTAGCTTGTTGTCTGTTTTTGTTAATAAAGCTTTATTAAGATATATCCACACCCATTCATTTATGTGTTGTGGATGGCTACTTTTACACTAGCATGGGACAGCTGGGTAGTGCAAACAAGTCCTTATGACTGACAAATCCGAAAATACATACTGCATGTTCCTTTATAAGAAAAGTTTGCTGCCTACTAATATAAAGCATTCTATAAATTTAATATATACTTTTGTTATTATTTTTATTTTCTAAATCACCTGTAAGTCCTAAACATTATCTAGGAAAGTTTTAATTTCTTATTTCAATCTTCTTATGTATAATTTGGTCAATTTCTGAATTTATTGCATTTGGCAAGAGAATATGGCCTATGTAATTTCTATTTTCTTTCAGATATAGTAAGATTATCTTTTATGGCCTAAAAGTATGATTGATTTTTATAAATGTTCCAAAGGCATTGAAAAAAGATGCCCATTCTCTATAGAAAAATTAATATTTACTGACCTTATTAATTATATATTTCAACCCTACTTCTCTATTTGCTCATTGTCTATATAAAGATTTAGAAGAGAATTTTGAGCTGACTCAAAATTACAAGAAGGAAAAATCCTATTCAAAGGTCAGATCACATTAAAAGCGGGGGAGGGAAGATAAGAATGAGGTCAGTACAAATGGACTAAAAATCGCATGTAATTGTTCTAACAAGATAGAAACAAAGACCACTACAGGAAAAGTTTCTATCTTAAACAGAAATGGAACCCAAGGACATATAGAAAAATACTATATAGTAAAAGATAGAGAAGACTTGGATGGGAAACTTAGATAGGAAGGGGGGAGGGGGGAAACATAGAGGAGGGTAAG
>VMDO01038981.1:0-13013 GCA_007922755.1 Pedetes capensis
TGCACTGACATATTGAAGCTTCATAAAAAAAGAGTCTTCAGACAACCATTTGTCATTTGATATTTGTAATTCTTACCACATAAAAATAAATATAAAGAACAAAGACCCTAAACTTATTCCAGGAAAGATTTTTTATATATTCACTGGGTTTCTGCGCTATGATCATTAGCATGTTTGTGTATGCACTGATCTTAATTGTTTACATTTTGCAAACAGTAAGCTCTGTTTTATATGCCAAAGTACTTGGGAAATATATATAATAGTTATGTTAAAACCCAAATCAACATGGGTGTGCTTACTTAGTGGTCATATTTAAGTACAAGATAATAAAAATACCCAGAAGTTTTTAACATCCTAATCATATGTAATTATATCACATAAATACTTTAGACAGTTTCCCAGAAGAGTACTTAACTGCACTGAAGAGTGGTGGTGGTGTATATTTCTAGAATAACTATCAGATCTAATTTCAAATTCTCCTTTCTGTGGCTATATCTAACTTGTTAACAAAGTTTTATATTTTCTACATAATATTTCCTAATTTGCATAGGACCTTTTGTGAAAAATAGACTTTGAGTTGTGCTCTAATGAACTTATGTTCTGTTAATTGGTTTATATTTTGTTAAAATAGCAATTCAGGGTGATGTTTATTTATAATTGTAAGGTTATGTTGTTATTAGGTGCCATCCAGTTGGGTCCGACTCATAATGATGCTATGTACAACAGAATGAAACACCCAATTCTGTGCCAGACGCACCACCTTTGTTATGTATAAGCCAATTGTTGCAGATAGTGTGGCAATCCATCTAGGTGAGGATTTTCCTTTTTTTTTTTTTTTTTTTTTTTTATGAACTGCCACTCTCCCAAACACGATATCCTTCTCCAGGAATCGGTCCTTCCTGAAAACATGTCCAAAATATTTTGTGGAAGTCTAGCCACCTAGCTTCCAAGGAGCACTCTGCTTGCACTTCTCCGTGATGAATCTTCTGGGTTTTTATGTACTCCGTGGTATATTTAATATTTGTCTTCAGCATCATAACTCAAAAGCATTGATTCTTCTTCTGCCTCCTTTATTCAGTGTCCAGCCTGCATAATCATATGATACCATTGGAAATACCATGGCATGAGTCACGTACACTTTCATCTGCAATGTGACATCTTTACTTTCTAGTAGTTTAAAGAGGTCTTTTGCAATAGCTTTTCCCAATGCAATGGCTCTTCTGATTTCCTGACTGCTACTTCCTTGGGTGTTGACTATAAAACCACGTAAAGCAAAATCTTGGACAACATTGACATTTTCTCCATGTGTCATGAAGCTGCATACTGACCCAGTTTTAAGGACTTTTTTTTGTTTGTTTGTTTGTTTTGCTGATGTGATGGAGCAATCCATACTGAAGACTGTGTTCTTTGACCTCCATCAGTAAATGTTTCAAATCTTCTTCAATTTCCGCAATCATCTGTACAACACAGGTTGTTAAAGAGTTTTCCTCCGATCAAGATGCCACATTCTTCTTCATTAAGTCCAGCTTCTCAGATCATTTGTTCCTCATAGAGATTGAATAAGTATGGCGAGGTGAAATGATACAGCCCTGTCACATACCTTTTCATGAGTTTAAATCAGGCAGCATTTCTTTGTTCTGCTTGAAAGACTGTCTCCTGGTCCATGAGTATAACTAAGTTCTCTCATATTCCCATTCTTCACAATATTATCCATGATTAATTGTAATCCACACGGTCAAATGCCTTTGCATAGTCAATAAAGCATATATAGATATCTTTCTGGTATCTTTCCTTTTGGCTAATATTCATCTGACATTAGCAATAATATCCTCTTGTTCCACCCTGTCTTCTGAATCTAGCTTGATTTTCCAGATTTTCTATATACTGATGCTATCCCTTTTAAAAGATCCTTAGCAAAATTTTACTTTCATGTGAAATTAATGATACAGTTTGATAACTTCCATATTCAGTTGGATCCTCTTTCTTGGGAATAGGCACAAATAGGGATCTCTTCCATTCAATTGGCCAGGTAGCTATTTTCCAAATCTCTTGGCATAAAAAAGTTAGCACCTCTAGTGCTGCATCTCTTTGTCAGGCTATAGATATACTATTCCTTATTTACTCATTTTTTTTTCATTCAAGTGCATTCTTTAACTGTAGTAATTCATTTAGAAAGGGTTCAATACAAGTAAAGAAATATTACCATTAACATCAAGACCATTTTAATCTAAATCTATCATAAAGTTATCCAAGTCATATAATGCAGTTTGAATTGACTTGGCTGATAACAGATAAAAATAAATGTAAATATATAGAATTCATGGATTCTGAATGAAAGATAATAGAGCTTAAAATGTGATTTTACATGTGTCAGTTTTTGCAGCTTTATGTCTTTAAAATGTTTTCATTCAAATGCCAATTTTTCAATCCTTAGCCATACCATCAAACATATGAGTTGTCCATCACCCTTTCACTTTGACTTATATTTAAGCAGGAAAATGTGAGTTAGGCAAAACTCCCATTTAGGAAATTCTATCCAATCTACATTTTCATATATCACAGTCTACATTTAAGGTGTGCTAATTTGTTGCTACCACTCCGTCTCTCATCTCGCCACATTTGCCATATATCATCACGGACTGCATGATCTATGTAGGTCTCACTCATATATTCATCATATAAGTAAAGAACTGATTAGTTTGAAATATGTTCATGTAGTGTAAGGGAAAACTACACAATTTATTACATGTCTCCAAAATATAGTCAGTTTAGTGATGCAATAACGTCTGTGCATTTCTAAAAAACAAACAAAATACATTGTTGAAATTTAAAAACTGAATTTCCATGGATGTTATACTTAGTAATGGTTGCCTTCCTGCTAGTATATAAAGTGTACTAATAATAATTATAATGCATTAAAAAAGAATAATATTGAGATAGAATTCAGAATTCCCACATAACTTGTGAGTATTATTATATAATAAAATGATGTAATATTTCTATATCAAAAATAAGCTTAACTTTTATGGCATTATAAACCAGTTTACAAAGGATCAATTCAGGAATAAAAATAAATGAATCAAAACATAATTCATCCCTTAAGTGATAATTATTATGAAATAAATTGAAAGATCAACTGAATGTTATATCCAAACGCCTTTAATTAATATAAACAAAGATTTCATTAAGTTTGATGCATAAGAAAGTATTGCAGTAGATGTTAAATGTATACTTGTTATAGTATAATATAAAAAATAAAATATTGGCCTAATTCAGATACTAAAAACATGATTTTGAAATTTATCTGAGGTTTCCTTTTTTACTGTAAGCTGAGGTATTACTAACCTGTAAGTGAAGTGATGAAAAAAGTTAGACAAATGAGAATACCTTTTTTTCTTTATATTTCATATTTAATGATTGTGTTTTAATAAGTGCTATACATATTTTTTGTCTTCTAGAACTGGTTGTATTAAGACAACTATCTTATAATGAGCAATCTGGGATAAATTATACATCCAGAATGCAGCCATAGCACCCTGGAATTATACGCTGCCTCAACTCAGAAGCTAAGCAGGGTTGACTTGATTAGTCCTTGGATGGGAGACTGCCTGGGAATGCCAGGTGCTACAAACTAGGGAGAAAGTCCTGGCAACCCACTCCACCCAGAAACATTCTACCATTCAAAACCCTAGGAAAACCAGAGAAGCACTGACAATATTGCTGGGCATGGCAGTGTCACAGAGTGTTTTGTCTATTGTACATAGGGTTGCTGTGAGTCAGACCCAACTCAAAAACACCTAAGAACAACAAAAATTATATATGTTTGTACGTGTACATACATATACATCAGACATCAGGAAAGATATCTCTTGTTTTACACTCTCTTCTGAGGGACTGGAGTTGATCTCATTTGGTAGAGTGCCACTCTGTAGTCTCCGAGGACCTGGATTCCATACTGAGCACTGCAAAAACAGAAAAGGACATGGCAATCCACTCCTGAAGCAATCTGGAAACAATTAACCATTGAAAACCACATGAGGGTTGCTATGGAATTGATCTGACTTGATGGTACCTAAAAACAACAGTACCTTCCTCTGAGTTCAACTTGAATTCCCGGCAATTCCATGTCAGTAAATTGCTGCAGTCGCTTTTGTATGATCTGTAGCAAAACTTTACTTGTATGAGATACTTGTTGTTGTTGTTGCTTTTAGGTGCCTTCCAGTCGGTATCCGACTCATTGTTGTTGTTAGGTGCCGTCGAGTCGGTATCCAACTCATAGCGACCCTCATAGGGTTTTCAATGGCTGACTGTTTCGGGATTGCCTTGGGAGTGGGTTGCCAGGCCCTTCTCCCACTTTTGTGGTGCTGGGAATTGAACTCGGGTCCTCAGAGACTGCAGCGCAGCGCTCTACCCACTGAGCTAAATCCCAGCCCCATCCGACTCATAGGGACCCTCATAGGGTTTTCAATGGCTGCCTGTTTTGGGATTGTCTTGGGAGTGGATTGCCAGGTCCTTCTCCCATTTTTGTGGTGCTGGGAATTGAACTCAGGACCTCAGAGACTGCAGTGCAGTGCTCTACCAACTGAGTTAAATCCCAGCCCCGTATGAGATACTAATGATTTTTTTTTTTGATAATTTTCACATTCAGTGTATCTTCTTTCTTTCTTTCTCTTTCTTTTCTTTTCTTTTTCTTTTTTTTTTTTTTTTGGCGGTACTAGGGGTTGAACCCAGGGCCTCACGCTTGCATGCTTTGCAAGTGCTAGACCACTGAGCTGCACCCCCAATCCTTTCTTTTTTCTTTTTGAGACAGGGTCTCGCTAAGTTATGCAGACTTCCTCTGGTCTCAAACTTGCGATCCTCCTGTCTCAGCTTCCCAAGCCGCTGGGATTATAGGCGTGTGCCACCACACCCGGCCTGGATCCTCTTTCTTGAGATTGGGTACAAATATGAATGTCTTCCACTCAGTTGTCCAGGTAGCTGTTTTCCAGTCTCATGGCATATACAAGTGAGTATCTCCATTGCTGCACCATACTGTTGAAATATCTCAATAGATATTCCATCAATTCCTGGAGCCTTGCATTTTCCACTTCCTTCAGGACATTTTCCACTTTCTCCTACAGTACCGTCTGTTCCTGTTCATATGCAATTTATTGAAATGATTGATCATCCACCAGTTCTTTTTGGTAAAATGACAATGTATTCCTTTCATCTTCTTTTGATGATTCCTGTGTCCTTTAATATTTTCCTTGTAGAATCCTTTACTATTGTCATTTGAGGCTTGAAATTTTTCTTCAATTCCTTAAGATTGAGAGACAAAGCATGATTTTCCCTTTTGATTTTCAATCTCCAGATCTTTGCACATGTTATATTACTTTGCCTTCTCAAGCTGCCCTGTGAAATCTCCTATTTAGTTCTTTAGTTTTGTCTCATCTTCCTTTTACTTTAGCTACTCAATTTCAAGGGCAAGTTTCAGAGTCTCTTTTGACATTTAATTTGGTGTTTAACTTTTTCCCTGTCCTTTAAGAATTGTGTACAGGCTACTACTTATATGCAGGCAAAAGAACTGAAATTCTTTGGGTTCAGAGAGATGAAGGATAGATTAATATTACTTAGGTATCTTAAGAAAGAGAAATAAAGTCTGAAATTATCAGAGACCCATAGCTGAAAGAAGGAAATGTGCACTTGATTTCTATGGTATAAGGTCATAGATATTAATACAATATTTTTCTATTTCTTTATTTTTATATAATTTTGTAAAAACATGAGATTATATATTAAGATATTATACACATATACCACTTTGGTTTCTTACATTTTCACCTTTAGTATAGCTTTGTTTAATATCTCAATGTCCTTCATTTAAAATAGTCTTACCATCTCCTCATCCAGTGTGTGACCCTCTGACATTTTTGCAAAATTATGTGTATGAAAATTCTGCAAATGCTGATCAACCACAGTTCTAACATTTTCTGCAAGAATTGCATCTTACATAATAAAATGCTCTACATGTACGTGCCTAATTTTCCTGAAATAACAATAACATATATATATATATAAAATTTATACATATTTATATATTTTTGTTATATATATATATATAAATTTTAAAATGCTAGCAATATTTAAGAAGATGAATACTGGAGAAAGTGTTTTCAAAAACCTTCATGATTTCTTTTTTTTTTAAATTGGAAAATTTTTAATGTACAACTTTATGTGATTCATTCTGACATGCATTTCATTGTGACATTTACATATATGCATTTCATTGTACGTTGCACAGATACTTTCCCCCTTACCGTCTTGAGCACTTCCTCCCTCCTAACCCCCCCCCCGCCCCCCGCACCAAAGGCGTCTCTTTCACTTGCATGTCTTTTTGTGGGAATATTTTTCTATATATCCTCGCTTTGCAATTATGTTTAAGGTTGAAACCTTGTCTGTAGTGGTCTATCTTTTTCCATAGTAATATTACATGAATTTTCTTGCCCATTTGTATCATCACCATTCTTTGGTATTATTATAATTATTCCCCAACTATTAAAGTTGGGCTACTTACTTTGATGTTGCCCTTGCTCTCATTCCTCACTCCTCCTTGTTTCTTCTCTCCCTTCTTTCAACTTCCATCATTTCTTCCTTTTTCTAGATCCATCCCTCCTTCTTTCTGTTCCCAAAATTGTTTCTTCTCCACTAAGTTGACTTTAGCCTTTAATTCTGTTCCAATTTCTGTATAGGATTTTTTCCTTCTTTAATTTTGATTAAGCTCCCATAAATAAGTGAGAACATGCGGTATTTCTCTTTTTGGGCTTGTGTTCATTCATTTAAAATAATTTTCTCCAATTCCATCCATTTTGGTATGAATGGCATTATTTCGTTTTTTTGTTTTTGTTTTAGTTTTTTTGATTGCTGAATAGTATTTCATTGTGTATATGTTCCATAGTTTTTTGTTGTTGTTGTTTGTTTGTTTGTTTTTAATCCATTCTTCTGTTGGTGGGCACTTTGGTTGATTCCAAATCCTTGCTACTGTGAAAAGGGCTGCATTGAACATAGAGATGCAGGTGTCTCTGGGGTATGGTGACACATCTCCCTTTGGGTATATTCCCAATAGTGATATGGTTGGGTCATACGGTAGATCTATTTTTAGCTTTTTAAGATACCTCCATATTGATTTCCAAAGTTGTTGGACCAATTTACAGCTCCACCAGCAGTGTAAGACTGTTCCCTTTTCTCTGCAACCTTGCCAGCATTTGTTGTTACTTGTTTCAAAAACCACCACTACTTCTATAAAGGGTTTCAAAAGCCACTGCTATTTCTATAAAGGATTTCATTACTTAGAAATATGGAATCCCATGTTTAGAAGAAGACAGTATAGGAAGGCCAACATTTCTTCCCTAATTGGAGATTCATCTTTTTTAAAAAAAATTCTGATTGAAGGAATATTTAGGACAGTGAGCACTATGCTCAATATATTCTAACAGCTTTGCTGGAGGAGTTCACTAACCTGCATAGTATTATTATTATCATCATTAGATAGTATGCTACATGCTTTTTCAGAGTAAAGAGGCTTGATTTTCTATTTTGATATTTTGGTGGAAATATGTGAGAATGTATTAGTAGATAATTTTAATAACAGAACTGCATAAATGCCTTATATGGAAAATTTTATGTAATTAGATTTAAATCCTACAATATGCTCTTAATTATTCAATGTTATGTTAATTCAACACAACTAATAACATATTAGGGTAACAGCAAAAATGGTTGATGTTTTAGATTTTTATCACATATGGTACAAATTGTATTAAAATAAAATTTATGTCATATTTGCAACCTCACAGGGGACTTTTTAGTTACTTCACAAAATTCAAAGTAACTAAAAAAAGGCAAATTGTGTACAAAAAAGGGAAAATATAAAAAGCAAAAATAGTCAAATCCATTTTGATGATTCATGTATTTTGGGTTTGTTTTGGGGTTTGTTTTTTGTTTTGCCTATTTGAGTTATTAATTGATGAATGTGTTAACATTTTACTTAAGTAGAATATTTCTTTTTAGTTGGAAATCTGTATTCATATACTTTTTTTGTGTGTGTGTGGTACTGTGGGTTGAACCCAGGGCCTATTTTGCAATGCCATGCTTTGCAATTGCTGGACCACTGAGCTGCATTCCCAGGCCATTTTCTTTCTTTCTTTCTTTTTTTTTTTTTTAACTTTTTGAGACAGGGTCTCCCTAAGTTACACAGACTGCCTCTAGTCTAGAACTTGTGATCCTCCTGCCTCTGCCTCCTGAGCCACTGGGATTATAGGCATGTGCCACCATGCCCAGCAGTAGTCACATACTTTTATACTTGATAAAATCTTGTAAAAATCAGTATTTCATCATCTTTTGATTGTTTCTTTGAAAATAATATACAAATAAAAAAATCTATCTTCTGAGTGGCTCAAGTATCTAGATGGATACCAAACAGTAGTTTCTTTAACATTTACATACATTTTGGGATGCCAGATTAATATTCGCAGTTGTTAAAAGGTGTTTAAATGAATATGTTAAAGACATGATTTAAATAATCCAAAAGTCCTCGAAACTGACTTCTTTATTTGGTGTCATTATTATTATCATTGTCACTGTTCTTACATAAATGAAACTTTACCTAAAGAGCTGTACTGAAAGATCTCATAGTTAATTCTGAGATAGATAAATTGGGCAGAAATATGCACATGCTTCTGTAAAATTTCCACTAACAGTAATTTTAGCATACTTTTCCCCACAAGTAACATCCTCTAACTCACCTACAATCTTTGTGAAATATCTATTTGCAGATATTTTCCCTGAAATCTGTATTTCCAACCCTTTTCAATTTTTTACCTTTGCAATGCAGCTCATGCATTTTAAGACAGACTCCCTAAACATTTAGAGCTGTGAACATGAAGCATTCTGCTGCTGAAATATTCCTGCTAATGGATTTCATCCAGGCAGTATGTATAACATTACAAGTCAGCTTCTGTAAGAATGCATTTGCTTTTCTATTCTAATTAATTGCAGGGCATACTCAAACTTAATACAAAGTGCAGAGAAAGTGTGTCTTTGGGAAAATATTTCTGTTTAGCAAGGTTTACTTATAGAAGAGACTATAAAGAAGTAGAGATTATATTTTGTTCTTGAAAATTTAAAGGACAACCAGCATGGTGGTGCACACCTCTAATCCAAGCAACTGGGGAGGTGGAGGTGGGAGGATTGCAAGTTTGAGGCCAGAGGCAGTCTGTGTAATTTAGGGAGACCCTGTCTCAAAAAGTAAAAAAAAAAAAAAAAAAAAAAAAAAGGGCTGGGGTGCAGTTCAGTGGTCCAGCACTTGCAAAGCATGTAGGCACGAGGCCCTGGGTTCGACCCCCAATACAAAAAAAAAAAAAAGAAAAAGAAAAAAAGAAAATTTAAAGAATAGCTTTATCAAGTGAATGTTTTATCTAGATAAAGACTTGAACACACAAATATGAATCCCAAAAACACATTATAATGTAAGTTATTTATTTCTGTGAAAATGAATATTATATTTCTAATTATATGTGTCAAAATGAAAAATATTCACTTTATAAAGGGTCATTTTCGTTTTGAATATGAATATTCACTTGAATAATACCATTAATTTTCATTGTGTTATCCCTCAGACTAAAACAAACACAAGAAACACATCCTGCTTTTTTATTAGGCAATTATTTTAGGTTTTCATGTCATATTCAATGTCACTAGTAAATCTCTCATCTGTATTATTTCTATCCATTTCCCTCATACCATTTGTCTATTATTTACAACAATCTAATATTCTAAATGATATCAAAAATTATTTGAGTCATAAGAATATATAATTTATAATTAGACCTATCATATTTCTGACCTATGGCAATGGCCACTGAGTTATCACTAAATTTGTTACTATTTTTTGCATAGTGCATGAGTTTGTCCTCCAAGTGTGCCTTTATTGGGAGATTGGTCTTTAGTTCACTAGTGTTTGGGAAGATTAGGTATTTTAGAGGTGATTTAATGGAAGAAAGTGGTTAGGTCATTATTTTACCACTGCTCTTTGAAAGGATTAAGATAGTTCTCAGGTGTTGTTGTTGTTGTTGTTAGGTGCCATCGAGTAGGTATCATAGCGACCCTGAGTACAACAGGCGAAACACTATTGTCAGTGCTTCTCTGCTGTTCATAGGGTTTTCAATGGTGGATTGATTTTGGGGAGGGGGTTTCCAGGTCTTTCTCCCAAGCCTACAGCTTCTGGTGTTCCCAGGCGGTCTCCCATCCAGGTACGAAACAGGCCCGACCCTGCTTAGCTTCTGAGATCTGAGGAGATCGATGCCATAGGGCTACAGCTGCAGGCAGTTCTCAGGTGACCCTCCATTAATTGCTGCAAGATAGCTTGTTATAAAATAGTGACCCTGGCCCCTCCCAGAAGTTTGGCTTCTGGCTTTGCCTCATCTGTCTTCTTTACATATACATCCATCTTTTTGGTACTATTCACCAGGGGAACCTCACTAGAACTGAGTCTGAGTGGAGATTGGTGTCATGCTGTTGGTCTCTTGGAATTGTGAGCTAAATACACATTTTGCATGTTTTTAGGTGCCATCAAGTCAATATCTGACTCATATTGACCCTCATAGGGTTTTCAATGGCTGACTGTTTCGGGATTGCCTTGGGAGTGGATTGCCAGGCCCTTCTCCCATAGGTTCACATAGTTTAAGCAATTTATTCATACATAAAACTTTATGCAGAATGTTTCAACTTCATGTTATAGATGGATTAACTAAGTTACCCAGAAACTTTAAATTTCTGAAATGTAGAGGGCTAAAATTGGAATCAAACTTTTTTCAACATATTTCATCATGAGAGTTTTCTCATTAAATAAAACTTAGGATTCACTGCTTGACAAAAGCACTTTTTGGTCAATAAATTAATTGTTATTGTTAGGTACATTCAGGTTGAGTCTGACTCATAGTTACCCTACATACAACAGAATGGAACACTCTCCATTCCTGTTCTGGGCATGTGACCTTTTTTATGTTTAAGCCCATTGTTGCAGCAACTGTGTCAATCCACCTCATTGAGAGTCTTCCTTTTTTTGTTGACCTGATACTCTTTCAAACACGATGTCCTTCTCCGAGGATGGGTTTCTCCTGACTACATGTCCAAAATAGGGAAGAAACAGTCTAGCCATTCTTGCTTCCAAAGAGCACTCTGGTTGCATTTCTTCTGGAACAGATCTATTGGCTCTCCTGGCAGTCCATGGTATATTCAATATTTGTTGCCAGCACCCAAATTCAAAAGCCTCAATTCCTCCCTTGTGTCCTTTATTCAATGTCCATCTTTCACAAGTATATTGTGTGAGTGAAAATATAGCATGCATCAGGTGTCCCTTTGTCTTCAACATGACATCTTTACTTTTCAATACTCTAAAGAGTCATTTTAAAGAGCTTTCCCCAAAGCAATGTGTCTTTTTATTTCTTGATTGCTGCTGCCATGGGTGTTGACTGTAAAATCAAGTAAATCAAATCTTGGACAGCTTTACTTTTTGTCCATTTATCATGAAGTTGCTTACTGACCCAGTTGTAAGGACTTTTGATATATATATGATGCCTGCAGCGGTAGCCCTGTGGCATCTGATCCTGTCAGATCTTGGAAGCTAAGCAGGGCCAGGCCTGGTTAGTACCTGGATGGGAGACCGCCTGGGAACACCAGAAGCTGTAGGCTTGGGAGAAGGACCTGGCAACCCCCTCCCAAAAATCAATCTGCCATGGAAAACCCTATGCACAGTGGAGAAGCACTGACAATAGTGTTTCCCCTGTTGTACAGAGGGTCGTTATGAGTTGGATACCGACTCGACAGCACCTAACAACAACAACAACATATATATGATATACATATCATATATATATATATCATATATATCATATATATATATCATGATTTGTTAAATTAGGAGGAATTGATGTAAATTGAGATTCCAAATACAAAATATCTATTTTGTGATGTGATCTCCTGAGAAAGAATAATAAAGCATATTCACAGAAAGAGACCTTAACCCACTTGTCCTCAATGTATTCTGGAGTTTTATAAAATCACATTGCATGTTTATTTTTAAATAGGCTTTTATATATAGTTACTTCAAGTAAGTTTCTATAAATTATAATTTGAATATTCAAAAATAAAATCAATCTATAAAAAAGTTGAAGAAAATCACCAAGTAACCAGGAGCTAAACCAAAAGTGCTACCCTTGATAAACAACATGCATTGCTGTAAGGAAAAGAGAAGAATTTAAACAAAGACTATCTGGAAGAATTCTGGTACATGTTTGGGGTGGAGAAGAAATTAAAAAGCAATAAAGATATGAAGCCTGCAGCTGTAGCCCTGTGGCATCCGATCCCATCAGATCTCGGAAGCTAAGCAGGGTCGGGCCTGGTTAGTACCTGGATGGGAGACTGCCTGGGAATACCAGAAGCTGTAGGAGCTTGGGAGAAGGACCTGGCAACCCCCTCCCAAAAATCAATTTGCCATTGAAAACCTTATGAACAGCAGAGAAGCACTGACAATAGTGTTTCCCCTGTTGTACAGAGGGTCGCTATGAGTTGGATACCGACTCAACGGCACCTAACAACAAAAACAAAGATATGAAATTCTATTAATGAATCAGGTCACTGCTTTGATATTTATTTTACTTTTGTCAGAGGCTCCCTAGATAATAATTCTTGAATAAACTTACTATTAAGATTATTATTTATCCTTCCGTCCTTCCTTTCTTCTTTCCTTCCTACTTTAATTAATTCAACCAAAATTTATTATATATCACCAAAATGGCAGACACTAACTTCCTTGGTAGAAATATAACTTTGAAACATTTGATAAATGCCTGGGTTTTTTTTATAGAAAAGTATATACATTATATCATCGCACAAAACAATCTTCCATTGCAAGCAGAACAACTATTGCTAAGGAGAGATCCTAGATGCCATAATTTTACTAAGGCAAGTTTTCCCTA
>VMDO01038982.1:0-13041 GCA_007922755.1 Pedetes capensis
TATTGTCAGTGCTTCTCTGCTGTTCATAGGGTTTTCAATGGCAGATTGATTTTTGGGAGGGGGTTGCCAGGTCCTTCTCCCAAGCCTACAGCTTCTGGTGTTCCCAGGCGGTCTCCCATCCAGGTACTAACCAGGCCTGACCCTGCTTAGCTTCCGAGATCTGACGGGATCGGATGACACAGGGCTACCGCTGCAGGCCAAAAGCAGAGTTGTGTCATCTGCATAATGCAGGTTGTTAATGAGTCCTCCTCCAATCTTGATGCCGCATTCTTCCTCATAAAGTCCAGCTTCCCGGATTATTTGCTAAGCATATAAATTGAAGAGATAGGGTGAAAATATACAGCCCTGATGCACACCTTTCTCAACTTTGAACCACACAGTGTTTCCTTGTTCTATTCGAACAATTGCCTCCTGGTTCATGCACAGATTACTCCTGAGCACAATTAGGTGTTCTGGTATTCCCATTTTCCATAGTGTTATCCATAATTTGTTATGACCCACACAATCAAATGCCTTTGCATAGTCAATAAAACACACATAGACATTTTTCTGATATTCTCTGCTTTCAGCTAATATCCACTTGACATCAGCAATGATGTCCCTAGTTCCCTGCCCTCTTCTGAATCCCACTTGATTTTCTGGTAATTCCCTGTCTATATACTGCTGCAATCGCTTCTAATGATCTTTAGTAGAATTTTGCTGGTGTGCGATATTAGTGATATTGTCCGATAGTTTGCACATTCAGTTGGATCTCCTTTTTGGGGAATAGGCACATATATGGTTCTCTTCCAGTCAGTTGGCCAAGTAGCTGTTTTCCAAACCTGTTGGCACAAACATGTTAATACCTCCAGTGCTGCATCTGTTTGTTGAAACATCTCTATTGGTGTCCCATCAATTCCTGGAGCCTTGTGTTTCACCAGTTCTTTCAAGGCAGCTTCCACTTCGTCCTTCAACACCATTGGTTCCTCTTCGTATGCAACCTCTTGGAATGGTTGGTCATCTACCAATTTTTTCTTGTATAATGACTCTGTGTATTCTTCCCATCTTCTTTTGATGTTTCCTGCATCATTTAATATTTTCCCTGTAGAATCTTTCACTACTGCCACTCGAGGCTTGAATTTTTTCTTCACTTCCTTAAGCTTGAGAAACACAGAGCCTGTTCTTCCCTTTTGGTTTTCTGCCTCTAGCTCCTTGCACATGTCATTATAATATCTGTTTTTGTCTTCTCGAGCTGCTTTCTGAAATCTTTTGTTTAGTTCCTTAACTTCATCATGTCTTCCTTTTACTTCAGCTGCTCAAAGTTCAAGGGCAAGTTCTACTGTCTCTTTTGACATGTAATTTGGTCTTTTCTTTTTTTCTTGTCTTTTTAAGAACTTTTTGCTTCCTTCTTGAATGATATCTTTTACATCATGCCACAACTCTTCTGGTCTCCTATCATTTGTGTCTAATGCATTAAACCTATTTTTGTGGAGGTCTCTGAACTCAGGTGGGATATACTCAAGGTCATACCATGGCTGTCGTATACTTGTTCTAATTTTCTTCAGCTTCAGATTGAACTTGCATATGAGGAGTTGATGGTCTGATCCACAGTCAGCACCTGGTCTTGTTTTGACACTTTGTATAGAGCTTTTACATGGTCTCTTTCCACAATTCTTTTTAGGCCCTTTTAGGCCTTTTTAGGCTTACATAACCCAAAACTTTCACACACATACATTAAAAATAGCACCAAAAGTATGAAACTTTTTTGGAAAAAAAAACCTTACTCTTAAAAGAATTAAGGTGTTTGTCAATAACTTACAAGCAAAGTATATTCCCCCAAAAGAAAACAAAGAATTGAAACATATTGCAATATTTCAATGAACTACATATATTTGAATGAAAAATCATTTTTAAAAATTATTCACAGTAGAGGCATTAGTGCAGAAAGAAGGGAAATGAATTAATTTCTAACAGAGCATTTGTAGTATTTGCTATATTGTCATATGGTACATATTTAACCCAGACATTCTGCATATTTCTCACCTCTTTCCTTTCTTTCTTTTCCTTAATAGCCTACCACCCATGTGGAAAAATAATTTTGCATTTGGAAAATCCCAGGTTTTAAACTGCTTTGGCTCTTGACTAAGGGATACAGTCCAAGCTGCTTTCCCATGAAGACAGCTATGCCTATAAAAAGATGTTTGTGCTTCCTGCTTCTGTCTTTAGACTGTATAAACAATGAAGTGGGAGTTGGAAAAAACCCAAGTAACACAATCTGCTTGGATGTACTCCCTGACTGTAAACCTAGGCATAATCAAAAGGTAGCTTAAGTATTTTCCATTGAAAGACATCCAGAAACCTCTTATGACCCATTCTCAAAAAAATATTTGTTTCTATAATATTGTGTAAAGCTTACAGCTACCATACCATTTGTCCTTTGAGTTGTCAATACAAACCATAAATGTCAATTTAAAAATTTTAAAATAAGGAAGCATCTATACTGAACAATAGAATCTCCATAAACTTTTCAAATTGGTTAATCTCTATTTCCACATGCATCACCACAGGGCAGAAAAATATAATAAACACCATGAGTACTGGTAGTACAGCCAAGCCTTCATACTCAAACTATGCTATGTACATCTTAATTCTTTTAGATGACAACTATGTTAAAAGGGTGACTGCAAGACAACAAAGCAATTCAGGATGAGCTGAAATGGACAGGGGCAGCAAACATGCATTTGTTCAATGCATGTCCTCAAAGCAAAGTGGGAACTTGTTACAAATCCTACTGACATGAAGTGTTTGTATGATGGTGGTTTGAATAACAGATAAGTCAATTCACAGCTTGACAGACAGAGATTCGATAAGTAGTGGTAAATAAAAAGATGTCCTTTACATTCACTATCAAATGCATGATACCAATATAGAAGTCATTTCACTTGAAAAGACAGTACAGTAGTAGCAATAATCGTTTTTTTAAAATATGCTGGTTAAACAGTTTAATCAAGACCACAGAATTGAGTATATCAATTTGTTAGCATAAAATCCTGATGGGTTTTGTTGGCATGGACCTAGGACCAGGAATATAGAATACATGCAGTACATATATCCTGAACGAATAGTTGGATTTTTGAACCATAACAGATATTGAACTAATTTAACCTCTATGTGAACCTCACAATTGGCTGACTCTCTGGAGGTCTGCACAACAAAGATGGCCCTGAATCCATGTGGACTTCTAACCTGTCTATCATACATTGGATCTAATTAGCAAGGTGCATTCATTTTGACCCACTAAAATTGGGATGCTTTCAGCACACACACACACACACACACACACACTGCTACAAAACCAAAGTGTGCACTAATGTAACAGAGCAATCCCTACTCTACCTCCTGTCAAAAGCTCATAGTACTGCTGGAACATATATTAGTGAGCATTCTCTGTCTTTGGGTGGGGAAAAAAAGGAGAATACCATTATTTTTAAATGTTTTAAAAATGTTTTATTTCTCAAATTTCCTTCACATCCATTGTATCCAAATACCACTTTTGTATGTGATAGTTCTGGAGTTAATAATGAGATTGGCAGGGGGCATGTTTTAGTCTGTGCTGGGTTAGCAAAAATAGGAATCATACTGAACACATATTTCTATTAGCTCTTCCAAAAAGGAATATATAAGAAACATATAGTACTTGAGAGTCATTATGAACTGAAGTTGCAGATATTTTACACAGTGAACTATTGTACTTGGAAATATGTTATAAGCCTCTTGACAAAAAAAAAAAAAAGACCAACTAGACTATAAAACAGACTGAGCAAATGAAAAAAGTATAAAAAGACCAGAGTGAAAGTGAGTAATGAAAGGCTTTTAGTGCCAAGACATTGACTGCAGTCCATTAAGAAGTTGAAATGATATTAGAGGTATAATTGCAGAGCTAATATCGTGAAGTATTCCAACTCAGTATGTAATTCTATGGCCATGAGAAAAAGTAGATGAACACAAATTTAAGAAACAAAGAGAAAATAAATGACCAGCATTGCAAAACATAGAAAAATTAATAATTATTGCTTCAGAAATGTTCAGCCATAATTTCTTCCATAGATATCCATAGTGACATATAGTCAGATGTGGATTTATTTGCACAATAAAATGCACACAAAAATGTTAGTGATAAATAAGAGGAATCAATTTTTATACATAAATGAAAAACACCGCACAGTAGAATTATGGACAATATATGCCCTGGTCCACCTGATCAGAGAAGAGACAAGTTTAAAAAAAGAATTAAAGCTAAAAATAAGTTTCAAGGATTAAAGCAAAAGAATTCAAAGACGACATGATACACAATGATAGTTATTTTAATTACCAAACAGCAAAGAGTAAACAGCATCAGCTTTCAAGACTGTCTGTCTAGCACTACATAAATCATCTGTCAGTCTGTTTGATCTGCTAGATAAGGACTATATGAATAAGTGAAAAGTTCCTCAACTGCTCCTCTGTAAGAACTGTTGTTGTAGGGTGCCGTCAGTTTGGTCCATCTCAGAGACCCGACATATAACAGGATGAAACACTGTTCAACACTGTGCTATATATATCATCTTTTTATATTTGAGCCCAAAGTTGCAGCTACTATGCTTCTTCTCATTTTGAGTAATGCCACACCAGCAAAAGGAGATCCCAGTGGCTTGCTTTCTCTCTATTATGGTCAACTCTAAGAAGGCAACTTCTCCCCAGTCATTTCTTGAATGCTTTCCAGCCCCAGGGGCTCATTTTCTGGCACTATATCTGACAGTGCTTCTCTGCTATTCATAGGATTTTCAATGGCTAATTGTTTCAGGTATGGGCTGCCGGGTCCTTCTCCATAGTCTTAGTCTGGAAGAACAGCTGAAACCTGCCCACCATGGGTGGCCCTGCTGGTATCTGAAATATCCATGGCATAGCTTTCAGCCTCACAGTAATACATATCCTCACAGCATAACAAGCTGACAGATATGTGGGGGCTATAAGAACTAACCCTAAACAAAATACAGAAAGTCCTTAGGACAAGTAGTCACACCAAGAAGTGACATGATATAGGAGATTTTAATAACTTTAACCTATTTCAATATGCCATGCAAATACCCAATCTAAATATAACAGACTGGTATGCAAACACAGCTTCAAAACAAGCTCCCTAGCTCTTATTTCCAAACACAATGTTGCTCTTAAACCCTGTAGTACATTGTATTCAATAATTCATCTTTGAACATAACTCAGATCAGTCTAGCTGCCCAGTACACTGAAGACTATTAAGTATTTTGCATAAACTCACATTAGTGGTACACCCTGGTGACCTACCCATATGCAGGGTCTATAAAGAAGATGTCTGGACAAATCCCAAAAACAGTATGATTGTCAATTCTCCCTGTAGTACACTAGTAATGCAAGTAGATTGGATCGCAAAAGTACATGGGCATTCGGTCCACTCTGCTGTTATTTCTCTCTTCTAGAAAGTAGCTAACCAACTTTGCCAGTCAAACTCTAGGGAAAAACCCTCACTATATATCCAGTTAAGCTGAAAAGTGGGCTGAAGGTTCAAGTCACAGAGCCAAAGAAGTAGTAGCAAGAAATTTCGCCAATATAATATTTGGAAGTGATCCCCTTAGCTTGCTATTCCCAGTAGCTCACAAGCACATGTGAAACAATCTCCACCAGAAAGAGTACATAGCAATTTGAGTGACCAACTCTTCTATGAGTTGGTTGTCTTAGGAAAGGAAAACAACTATTTATTACATATCTACTATGTAGTGTTGTTGTTGTTGTTAGGTGCCATCGAGTCGGTATCTGACTCATAGCGACCCTCAGAGGGTTTTCAATGGCTGACTGTTTCAGGATTGCCTTGGGAGTGGATTGCCAGGTCCTTCTCCCATTTTTTTTGCAGTGCTAGGAATTGAACTTGGGATCTCAGAGACTGTAGCACAGCGCTCTACCAACTGAGCTAAATCCCAGCCCCCTACTATGTAGTAGGCAATGTATAATCCACTAGGTGCACACTATCTCCTTTCATTCTCTCAATAGCATCAAGGCAGATATTAGAAAATCTCAACTAGCATATAACTGACAACTGGATAAACCTGAAATTGAATAATGTTAACAGGGCCATTTCCTAAAAATTCACATAAGAGGAAAACAATTAAATGTTAAAAATCTTCCTTCTGTAGCCTGGGTCAACAAATACCACTAGATCCAGAAAAATAGCTAATCACCTGAGATCAGCTGAACATCACTTTTGAACTTTCAGAATTTAGGAGAAATCATAAAGGATGTTTGACAACTTAGCAAAAATATTTAATAAGGCACTGTAGGCAAGGAGAGCAGCAAAGACTGGAAAGGTGCCCAGTGCAATGTCAATGTTGAAGAATGAATCCAAGTGAGAAATAAAATTACAGGTGTATAAGGATCAGAAAGGCCAGGACTTGACACTACAAAAGGGCATAATACTATTATAAAAATGTATAATTTAGAATCAGATTCTGAACACAGTTCTATTCTCTGGTGATGTTGATGTCCAAACTAATAAAACCTACATGTAAAAATATTCCAAGAAAAAGTAATCATAACTTAATCAAAAAATAGTACCCAATACCATATGAGAAACTGAATTAGCAAACCACAGGACATATTTTAGTACTAAAAATTGGTAAAAATTTAAAATTACTATGGGTCTTTAATTAAAGGGAATAGCATAAAAAGGAAAGGGAAACAAGGTA
The DNA here is from genome assembly GCA_007922755.1 of Pedetes capensis. Taxonomy (NCBI): domain Eukaryota; kingdom Metazoa; phylum Chordata; class Mammalia; order Rodentia; family Pedetidae; genus Pedetes; species Pedetes capensis. Next base: position 6,735 of record VMDO01038982.1, read on the forward strand.
AGGTATCTCCAACATCCTCAGAACTTCAGGGTTACTTTGAGAAATTACCTTTGAGCTGTGCAAATAAAGCTGTCCCAATTTGGTAACAGTACAATATGAATTTAAAAACACAAAGAATAAATTATTTTCAATAAATGAAGTTTATGTACTAATAAGTTATATACAGCTTAACATACAGATGAATAAATAAGATGAAAATACTTTTTTGAGAAAAGGGTTGATGTAATTACAGCATACAGTAGAGAAGAGCTTGCAAACAAGTAGTATTTAAAATTGCATTTCTTGGAAATGAAAGAAAGTATTGTGTACTGTCACAGTTAATTTTAGGTACAACTTGACTGGATTAAGCAATAATCAGATAGCTGGTAAAGTACTTCTGGTTATGTCTATGAGGGTGTTTCAAGAATACATAGGCATTTGAATCAGTGGACTAAGCAAGTAAAGTTCACCCGTACTCAATGTGGGCAGGCACCAGCCATTTGACGGAGGGCCCAGATAGAACAAAAAGGCAGAGGAAAGGTAAATGTACTCTGTTCTAAAACTAAGACTTGACATTCTTCAGTCTTCAAACTTCAGGACTTACATCAGAGTCACCCTGATTCTCAGGTCTTTGGGCTCAGACTGAGAATTATTCTGAGGACTTCAGACTTAGATTTAGACATATGCTAGTTTCCTTGACTAACCAACTTGCAGGCTACCTGTTATGGGACTCCTCAGCCTCCAAAATAATGCGAACCTGTTCTCCCTCATAAATGCACTTTACTTCCTCCCCTCTTCTGTAACTTTCCTTCTCCCCTGTAATGTATATTCTTACTAGCTCTTTTTCTCTGAAAAACCTTACTTTTACTGATGGAGGCAAAGCCATTAAACATCATAAATAAGATTTGTTTTTGTTTTGGGGTGCTAACTTACAACTATAATAAATTTCTCCAAAATTTGGGAGAACATATGATCTCCTACATAGTGGTATGGCACAGAGTACAGGAAGATTTTAGCCATAGAATTGAGCAAAACAAAACAAATGATCTTCAATCTTAGTTTCATTAAGTCTGCTCTCAGAATTACTTGAGTAATCAGCCCCAGAGACATGATTAAGAATCTTCATTTTGAGATCCACAAATAAGCTCAACAATGTCTGACTTTCTTAGGCTTAAGTTATTGAGTTAAAGGTGATTTCACAAACTTTATTTTATACACCTCTAAAATTAAATGTAAATACATCAACATTTCTGTAGTCATCTAAGTCTCTGGATAATTATATTGTCAGATAAACTTTTATTCTATGAAAATGTTTTTCAAAAGCATATTCTTTCTCTAAAACATCTATCTCTATCTAAAACATCTGAGTTTAAATCCACAGATTTGAGATGAATAATCCTTGAACAACTAGGATGATTGGAGCTTCTGGCTCGCTGGAAGTTCATGTGAGCTTGTATTGCCTCTAATTTGCCATATATATATATATATATATATATATATATATATATATATATATTGCCTCTAATTTGCCATATATATAGATATGCATATATATATACCTATATCTATATCTATCTATCTATATCTATCTATCTATCTATCTATCTATCTATCTATCTATCTATATATCTGCAGCGGTAGCAGGCATATATATATGCCCGCAGCGGTAGCCCTGTGGCATCTGATCCCGTCAGATCTCAGAAGCTAAGCAGGGTCAGGCCTGGTTAGTACCTGGATGGGAGACCGTCTGGGAACACCAGAAGCTGTAGGCTTGGGAGAAGGACCTGGCAACCTCCTCCCAAAAATCAATCTGCCATTGAAAACCCTATGAACAGCAGAGAAGCACTGACAATAGTGTTTCCCCTGTTGTACAGAGGGTCGCTATGAGTCAGATACCGACTCGACAGCACCTAACAACAACTATATATATATATATATATATATATATATATATATATATATATATATATATATATATATATATATATATATATGTATGTATGTATGTATGTATATATGTATGTATGTATATATGTGTATATATATTAGATAAATATATATTTTTGCAAAAATATTAGAAAATTTCCTTGTTATAGCAGAAATATCTGTCCAACTGGCTTGATTTGCTTGAAATTCCAAAATGTTAATCTATATCACTGGCTTAAATAAATTTTTTGTCTTCCAATAAAAGGAGAAATGTGGAGTATGAAAACATTAAGTATCTAGAAGAAGATAAAATACTATCCATTTCAGAAGCATTGAAATTAGAATTCTAAGAACACACTTCATTTTAGAGATTAAGAGTAATTCTTAAGAAGGAAAATAACTTGCTCAATGCTATACAGCTAAAGGTATAGATTTTCATGTATGTTTGCATGCATACACTTTGATTTTTTGTTTACAGACCGCTGTTCATTCTATTATTCCATCTACTGTGCGATGTCACCCCCCAAATCATTCCCTTTTTGTTACTTATCCAGAAGCACACTAGTGGAAGGGGCAATATCATCAAACCATTTGTGACTTTCTGATGCAGCAGATGCAACCAATGAACTGGTCTTCCCACTGTAAATAGTATGTACACCCTTCCCCAATACGATCTGCAATAACTGAGTAACTACTCTGTCATAAGGAAAGTGCTCAAGCATTTCAGAAGACTGGCTGATGCAGATTCTTAGTTGATTAACAATACTGAGTGGGATAAGCAGAAAATTCTATGAAGGCATTCAATATTTTTGCCCCCTCATGGACATACCTTCCATGAATGTGGGTAGGACTGGACCTATGAATTTTACTCTCATAATTAGATCATGTTATTGACAGGTTGAGGAAATTTTGCAGAAATAATCAAAGTTCTTAAATCAATTTGTCATATTGATAATCACAGAGGTGGCCCTGTCCAGTCAGGTGAGCTCTTAAAACATACCAGGCCGCACTTGAAAGAGGAGATTTGAAGCATGAAAGAATTCTGCTGCTGGCAACTGAAGAAATGACTTTGTTGTAAAAGTTCATGGAATAGTCCTATACTGAGGATTTGACACTGTCCTCTAGAAGCTAAAAGTGGTCTCCAACTAACAGCTAGCAAGAAAACAGAGATTTCAGTCTTGCTGCTGCTAGGAAATGGATTCTGCTCATAAGTGAGCTTAAAAGAACAAACTTCTAAGAAAAATAGTAGTCTCCAGCCATAGAAAACACAGCCCAGTCAAGTCCATGAATTCATCCTGAATAGAGAACAGTCACACTATGTGGAAACTTCTGACTAGGAAATGGTGAGATGCTAAGTGTACTGTTTAAAGTCACTAACTTTGAAAACTTTTGTTTCATGGTACTAGAAAACCAAAACATTGTGGGACATCTTCCCTGTCTCCTGGGTAGAGTTGGGTTTGATGAACTCCAGAAGGTAAATGAGATAGTAGCATATGTCTCTGTCTTACTGTTAGTCTGATGAGTCTTAATGAACAAAAAAGCCCATAATACGTAATTGCAATAAATATAATTTGAAGTTGTCATAACTCCAATCAATTTACTGACCCTGGATTGAGAGTCTCTATAATAAGAAGAGCCAAGTAGAAGCCCCTGAAACCTCCATCCTAGAGCCTAATAAATCAAAAGCAGTAATGAATTATGTGGATTTGTAAAGTTTAGTGACATCTTTGAATTTAAGAAATACAAGTATTATGATTACCAATATACCATTATTGGATTCACCTTTATGATTTGTCATAAGCCATGCATAATTCCAAATGATAGGGTTGAGGAAATTAGCCCAATATGCTGAAAATGATATATATATTGAATTAGTTCAGTACAACCTCTAAAATTTAGTATAGGGCTATTGATGTGATCAATACTATCTGTTCAATCCTCATCAAAATCAGTTCATTTTTATGTGGAAAAGGTAGCAGAATATATGTACAGTATTTCCTCAGTATTATGTTAATTCCTGACCTCTCAAATATAGTCTCTACAGGCTTGACATCTTATTCCACAGAGCTTCATGTTGGCAAAATATGTGGTAATTGGAGTAGGGAATCTTGGAAAGTACCCTGCAAGGCAGAGGTAAAACCTAAACTATACAGAGACCTTTTATATTAATGAAGTTTGTAGAAAATCCAGTGATCTGCAATATTCCAAGACAGCACCTCCAATATAAAGGAAAAATTAGTGCACTTTTAGCTCTCTACTACAAAATAAGAATTCCAGCATATGATCAACCCCTTAAGATTAGGGGCAGTATATGCCACATTTGAAAAATACTATGGCTCCTTCTGAACAGCAAAGAAAAAAAGAGTTCTGACAGAAGATTAATGTCCACAATATATAAAGAACTCAAAAGTTAAATCACAAAACAACAAATAAACCAGCCATTAATTGGGAAAATGAACTCATCAGACAATTGTCAAAAGGACAAATAGACAATAAATACATGAAAAAGCATTCAATACATTTAACCATCAGGGAAATGCAAATCAAGACTACATTGAGATACCACTTCACCTCATCAGAATGGCTATTACCAAGAAAACAAAGAACAGCAAATGCTGACAAGGATACCAGGGAAACAGAGCCCTATACACTGTTGATGAGAATGTAAATTAGTCAACTTACTATGGAAATCAGTTTGTAGGTTTCTCAAGAAACTATAAACAGAACTTCCACATAATCTAACCACAGCATTCCTGGTTATATGCAAAAAGAATCAATGTCAGAATATAATAGACATACCTCCATATTCATGTTTATTGTGGCTCTATTCACAATAGTCAAGTCATACAATCAGCCTACATGCTTCTGGGTAGATAAATAAAGAAAATGTGAAATATATATATATATACACACACACACACACACATATGGACATATGCACATATGGATATATGTACATGTATATGTGTGTGTATACACACAAAGTGGAGTATTATTCAGCTATGAAGAATGAAATTATGTTGTTTGTGGGAAAATGAAACTGGAGACCATGTTAAATAATCCAGATTCAGAAAGACAAATATCACACATTTTCCCTCATATGCAGAATCTAGAAGGAGATTATTTGGGAAGAGGAAGAGGACCAGTGGAAGGAGGAAGGGAAGATAAGAAAGGATAATAGAGGCATCAATATGATGAAAGTATATTTTATACATGTATGAAAATGTCATAATGAAAGACATGTTATATAATTAATATATTCTAATAAAAAATTTGAAACAAACAAAGAAAATACTGACTCAATTATAGAATGGCTTGTAGGCTCCCAATTTCAACTGGGGTCCAGAACAAGAAAGAATACTATCAGGTACAAACTGTGCTGTAAAATTCCTGCCATTTGAGCTGCATGACCTGGGAGAGCTGACACTACCATAGGTGGTAGTTTTCTAATGGGCCATCAAGTTGTGTCTGACTCATAGCAACCCTCATAGGGTTTTCAATGGCTGATTGTCTCAGGACTATTTCCAGAGTGGGTAGTCACATCCTTCTCCTACTTTATGCAGAGCTGGGGACCAAACCCAGAGCCTTAGCAGAAGTATCCACAGTAAATAAAGATGCACCAAGTCATCTTTGGGCTGGGATTTAGCTCAGTTGGTAGAGCACTGCGCTCCAGTCTCTGAGGTCCTGAGTTCAATTCCCAGCACTGCAAAAATGGGAGAAGAGCCTGGCAATCCACTCCCAAGGCAATCCCAAAAGAGTCAGCCATTGAAAACCCTATGAGGGTTGCTATGAGTCAGATACCGACTCAACGGCACCTAACAAAACAAAAAGTCATCTCTGGCAAGCTCCCAGAGGAAAGGTGTAGTACAAACTACTCGGATTCTAAAAGAAGGCCAGGCTATTTGAAGCAGAGAAACATAACTTTGGTAAATAGCTCCTGGCATGCCACTGAGCCCCAGATTAGCATCTGACCATGTGACATCAGTGACAATAGCACCAGAGCTACCTATCATTTAATAACAGGGTTTCAAATCATGAGATCAGTTGAGCATAGCAGGAATCTTTCATACAATGGATATGGCACATTGGTGATCAACCCTGAGCAGATCCAAATGTCCAACTAAGTTACCAGAATGCAGAGAGCTTCTACATCTCCTTACTTAGGAAAAAGCATCCTTTGCCAGCTCACCTTTTTTTTTTTTAATTAGAAATTTTAATGTACATCATAATGTGATTCATTTTGACATGCTTTTCGTTGTGACAATTTTCATATATGCAATTTGATAAGCATTATTCATATAGGTTACCCCTTACCCTCCTCTATGTTCCCCCCTCCCCCCTTCCTATCTAAGTTTCCCATCCAAGTCTTCTCTATCTTTTACTATATAGTATTTTTCTATAT
>VMDO01038983.1:0-13038 GCA_007922755.1 Pedetes capensis
AGACACTGTGTTAATCCATCTGGTGGAGGGTTTTCCTCTTTTCCGTTGACCTGCCACTCTTCCAAACATGATGTCCTTCTCCAGGGATTATTCTCTCCTGACTACATGTCCGAAATATGTAAGACGCAGTTTGGCCATTTTTGCTTCCAAGGAGCACTCTGGTTGTACCTCTTCTAGGACAGATCTGTTGGTTCTTTTGTAGAGTGCTGCTTTGTGCTCTCTGAGGCTCTGTGCTCTCTGAGGCCCTGGGTTCTGTCCTGATATGCGCATCCTATATAGGCATATGCCTATAATCCCAGCGATTTGGGAGGTGAAGGCAGGAGGATTGCAGGTTCGAGACCAGAGGCAGTCTGCATAATTTAGGGAGACCCTGTCAAAAAAAAAAAATAGAGAGAGAGAGAAAAAACCCTATGAACAGCACAGAAGCACTGACACAAGTACTATGCCATGCACAGTGTTGGGGAGTGTGTCATTCTGTTGTACATAGGGTCACTATGAGTTGGAGCCGACTTGACAGCACATAGAAACAACATATAAGTAGTATTGTACAGTATACGATACACCATGACTGTTTTTTTTTTTCATTTGGCATAGGGCCCTTGAACTCTACCTCTGTCATAGTGTGTATTGGTAGCTCACCCGTGGTGGGGATGTACCACAATTACCTCTTGAAGGACATTTAGGTTGTTTCCAGTTTTGGTCTTGCAAGTCATCTTTGCTTTCCTTTTATCTTTGCCCACGGAGCACTGCTCTATACCAAGTCTTTGTAGGAAAAGAAAATCTCTTGGGAGAGGAAGATTTACCCACTGGTTTTTCTGCTTCATCAAGTCTTACATTCAACCCAGACTAAAGGACAATGCATAGGAACTGATAATTTTCAGAACAGCCTTGGTGTCTTGGCATCTGGACTCAGACCTTTGCTGTCATTCCTACATGTCAGTCAATACTGCCCAGGGTGACCGCTCCAGATCTCACCTTTGCGGAGGTGTTCCAATATAAACTGAAAACACAAACAAACATCGGTCTTAGTTATTTTACTTGGAATGTTAATTTAAAATGACTGCATTGTTACAAGGCCCTTGGTGGCCTTTCAGGGAAGACTTCTCGTTATTTCTGGCAAAATGTATTGAAAGTAGTAGCCTTTAGAACCTGGTGCCCCAGGGAAACGCTAAGCTTTGGCTGTTTGAGGGGAAGGCTGGGTCCCCAAATGGCCTTTGCTAAAGAAAAAAAATTCACAGGCTCATTTTCCAAATGAGTTCAAGGGTCAGTGTTTTGTTAGCCCTGCAAGTGTTTGAGAGGGAGCTCCTGTGCACCAACAGGGCTGATTTTGTCTCGGTCCTGGTAAATGAGTGGATTTGTCTGACATTTTTGGCGTGCAGTGATGAAAGTTGTCACAGGTTTTCCTCTGCGAGTAACTTAGCTTCACTTTGCATTTGAAGGGTTCACATATCTGCATAAAGGCCAAGTTGAGGTGACTGTATGGCAAAGATGCAAAATGTAAATATTTAAATGTTATGGAATGTTTTACAGTCTTTTGAGGTGAAAGCAGAACTTAATATACATGTGAAATAGAAGTTTGGATGCGCATATCAGGGTCCTTTTTCTTTTTTAAAGTCTGTACAAACCCGGAGTGGTAGAGCACACCTTTAATCTTTAATCCAGGCGATTCAGGAGGTGGAGGTGGGAGGATCACAAGTTCGAGGCCAGAGGCAGCCTGTTTAACTTAGTGAGACCCTGTCTCAAAAATACAAAGTGAAAAATGGGTTGGGGGTGCTGCTCAGTGATTGAGCGCTGGCAAAAAGCAGATGGGAAGCTCTCTGTTCAACTCCCTAGTACCACAAAAACAAACAAGCAAACAACAACAGCAACAACAAACCCAGTCTGTATGAAACTGGAAGATTTGATAGTTAAAATAATAATCAGAATCTTCTTTATTTTATGAAGTTTCTAAGGATTCTTTGCTTTGACAGAAACATTCAGTTTTGGCTAACATCTTTGGGAAAGTAAGATCCATCCACCTCCCTCCCACTCCTTCCTTTCCAGTTCAAATCTGACTATTCCTTGACATCCGAGAGGTCATCATGCTTCGTATGTACATGGCTTGTATCAAGAGGAATGGCAGGCGCTTTGTACGTTTTATCTAAAGAATCCCTAATTTCCCTCCAGGTAGGCAGAGGAGGGTGAGCTGCAGAAGCACTCATAGAGCTCTGGGTGACAGGCGCTGAGTTTCCACAGTGAGTCACAGGAAGGAGGGGAGGGCGCTTTCCACCAGGCTGGCTGTTTCTCAGACAAGGACTTTTAGCGTTTGTTTCTACAGCAGCCCAAGGTCTCTTCAAGTGTCTCATGAGGTTGCTGTAAGATTCCCATATCAAATTCGAATAAATTGTAGCCACAAAAAGCAAAAGAATAAAATCACAATCATTTTTGGAGGGTTTCTCCAGGTCATTATAGAACGGACCACTCTATAGCAGGGTTGTAGTTCAAGAAAGTTTGAGACACATTCCATGTATGCAAACTGTCTCTCCCCTGATTTCTTCCCTCTCTTCTTCCCTTTTTCCTTCCCTCCTTCTTCCTCCCTTCCTTCCTCTCTCTCTTCCTTCCTTCTCTCATGTCTCCCTCTATCCCTCTCTCCCTTTCTTCCCTCTTTCCTTCTTATTACCTCTTTCTTTCTTTCCTTCTTTCTTTTTCTTTCCTCTCTTTCTCTCCCCCCTCCCTCTTACTTTCTTTCCTCTTCTTCTCCCTCCCCCCCTTCCTGCCTTCCTGCCTTCCTCTTCAGAAGGGTCAAATCCTAGAACCAGGCCACTTAGGAAGAAGGTGAGGGGAAATCCAGTGGTTTCTTTTGCAAGGAAAGTACTGGTCAGAGTCCTGGCCTTCTTAGTAATACCATGAGCCCAATGCCACCTCATGTTCTAGCAGTCAGAGTCCTTATTAATCAGCATGTCAGCAAGTCTGATAATGGCAGTGATGACTCCAGCATGAAACATGTTGGACAGACTCAATCTTGATCCAAAACCAAACTTCACGGTGCTTGTGATAGTAAGGTTTGTCTTCCTGCTGGCCCTCCTTCTTCAAATCCCTTTAACAGCAGCACTCTATCACTAGCCATGGTAGCACTCCAGTGCCCTGATGATGTGCACGTCGAGGGAGCCCACTTGCTGGTGTTTGTGGGCCATGGAGACCCAGCCATAATATACTCAAAGGCTGATGAGACCAGGCTGTTAGCACAAAAGGGATTTTGAAGCAATGCTGGGGATCTGGGAGAGAGAGTGCACAAGCCGAGGAGCAAGACAGAGCGATAGGAACTAGATGAGTGTCTAGCAAGGCCTACATGTTGGACTGGGTCATTTAATGCACATGGATCTCATGTGTCACTGAGAAATGACAAGGACAAGTGTCAGGAGAGGTGTCTTCCCCAGCTAGTCTTGAGTAATTTGGTTTCAGTGGATATCCATGTGAGTCACTCCCATTGAGTGACTCCCATTGAGTGACCCATGTGAGTGCACTCCCATTGACAATTAACAGAAAATGTGAAAGTAGCCTAAGTGATAAGGACCCGTAACGGCTCAGGAGAGGTTGATCCACTGGTTTAATGATGATGCTTGTAAGCAGCAGGTTATCTCACGTCTGCATGTGCAGTGTTGACTTGATCTTGGCCTGGCTTTCCTTGTAGTCACTGGATGATTGCCACGTGTTGGTGCTGAAGTTTCATTATCTATGTCTATTTCTATGTTTCATTATCTATGTGCCAGTACTTCTTCCAGAAAAGCCAGCCACCTCCATTTCCAGAAGTAACGCACCTCCTTCACCTCTGACTGGTTAGAACTGGGTCACATGGTCACTATTCAACTCTGATGTTTTTGTTGTTGTTAGGTGCTGTTGAGTCGGGTCTTACACTGTGCCATGCCCAGCACAGTTTTCAGTACTTCTCTGCTATTCATAGGGTTTTCAATGGCTGTTTGTTTCAGGTGTGGGCTGCCAGGTCCTTCTCCCAAGCCTACATCTGATAGCACCTGATATTCTCCCAAGCCTTCATCCCAAGTACCTGATATTCCTGGGTAGTCTCCCACCCAAGGACTAACCAGGCCTACCCTGCTTAGCTTTTGAGATCAGACAGGATCTGATGGGAGGGTGATATGGCTGTAATAGCTCTAATGAGGAGAATGGAATTACCCTTATATGGTTAAACTATCAAGGATGTGTTCTAGAAGCTAGGAATGGGCTCAACTGACTGTATGAAAGACGTGTATTCAAAGGGAAACTTTGCTTTTGGTAAGAAGTAGCCAGCCAACCCTGAGATACACAGAAGTAAAATGAAGTGCTATGTTTGATTCATAAAGGAACGATATCTAGAGCAAGATACATCAAAAAGATGTAAAGAATTTCTACTTTTACAGAGGAAAGCAAGAATTGCCTAGGATGCTCACTTAGAATTCATTCCTATGCTCATATGCATTAGGTGACCTCAGACATTTTAATTTCAACATATTCAAAATGGAACCCATCATCTCTTTCTTCCACTTCATCAAACATGCTCTTCCTACTGGGCTGTCTGATTTATTCAATGATACTATGATAGGTATAGGTACCCAAGCAAATCAAAATACTTTCTAGCAGTTTCTTGTATATCTAAGTCTGTTTTCTATTGCTATAACTGAATGCTACAGATTGGGTAATTTATAGAAAAAAAGAGGTTCACTTTGATCATAGTTTGGGAAGCCAGGAAGTATAAGAGCATGGTGCTGGTATCTGCTCAGCCTCTGGTGAGGGTCTTCCTGTTGAGTTGTGATATGGAAGAATATCATATGGTGATAGGAAGCAACAGAAAGCAGAGGAAAGCCAGACTTGCTTTATAAAAATCTGCCCTGACAGCAACTGACTTATTCCTGGGAGAACTAATCTAGTCTCTTGAGAAAGACATTAGTACCTCTTAAAGGCCCTTATACTTCTCAATATTGACATTCTGGGGAACCAATCCCCACCATAAGTTTTGGTGGGGACAAAACTGCATACAAGGCACTGTGGCTTGGATGGCTCCACTATGGATGGCTCCAAGCACTTGGATGGCTCCAAGCCATAGTGCCTTGTATGCAAGGTGTCTCTGAAGTTCACTCCCACAAAGGGATGACGCCTTCTTGGCAAAGTGAAAGGTGATATCAACATATTTGGAATCACCTTGAAGGATGTTTCAAGTTGTCTATGACTACCTCCTATATAGATTATTTTATTTGGGCCAACTGCAGCATCTAAACATGCAATGCCAAATAAACAAGTTTAGTCCTTGCATTTTTCTTTTGGGGAAACTGTTTACATATGACAGAGGCAGCTGAGCAAATGTGGGACTGAAGGCTGAATGGCCAAATCTGGTGGTTTATAAGATCACTTTGGGTGGAGGTGATGGGGAAGGTTGGTGGAACTTTGAGGTTTTCTGCAGCTTGGATGGGCTCATCTGGTTCTTCCATGAATATCACACATACTGTGTGCATCTGGGGTATAAATATGGAGTTTGGAAACTTTGCTACCTGCCTTTAGCCAACCAAGAACATGTGCTTTTTAAAGACAGGCATATTAGACAGGTTTGACACAGGAAAATCAAAATTGGATGAAATCGAATTCTGGCCACATCTCTTTTATTGCCCAGACCTTAGGCCATCAGTGTACAGATTTCTTTGGGCTGTTTGCTGCATTACTTTCCTGTGATTTCCTTAACGAGTCATTGCAAACTGTGGCTTCAGCAAAAATGTGTGGTCTCGTAGTTTTGTGAGCAGTAGGTCTGAAATCAGGGTCTCAGCAGGGGTGTTCTCTCTCTGAAGGTTCTAGGGGAAGATCCTTCCTGTCTTTGTCAGCTTCTGGTGGCTTCAGGAGTTCCTCCACTAACAGCTGTTCATTTTGGTCTCTGCTTCCATCTTCACATGGCCTTCTCTCTGTATCTCCATGTCTTCCCCATTCCGGCTCTCATAAGGATGTTGATCACTGGATTTAGAGGCCACTTGAATAACTGAGGAAGAGCTCATCGTGAGATCCTTAACTCAATTACATCTTCAAAGACCATTTTTCTAATCGAGGTCACATTCCTAGGTTTTAAGATATGGATCAGGAAAAGGGCGTGACAATCCACTCCCAAAGCAATCCTGAAACAATCAGCCATCAAAAACCCTATCTATGAGGGTTGCCATGTATCAGACCCGATTCGACAACTCCCAACAATAACAAAACAACAACAAGAACAACAAGATCTGGATATGTCTTTTTGAGGGGATCACCATTCAACCCACTCCAATGACCACATTGCTTCTCAGAGGATGAGCTTGCAGACATTTGATAGGAACAAAACAGCCTTTTGTCATATCTTGGCTTCCAAATCCAAAGATGGGCACCACCATCGAATTGAACGGCTTGAGGGAAGGTGGGTCTCAGACACCAGAAATGACAGGCTGTATCACATAGAAGCATCTTGTTTCTTTATTTTTTTTTACTGCCTGATGAGCTATCTGTGTATAAGAAAGAGAGATAACAGTCAGTAGCTGCTAAGTTCTTTAGATTGTGTCTTCCAAATATTCTCTCAAACTATTTCACCCTTTCATTCCTACCCCCACTGCCTTGTGAAGTCCCAGGTCATTTCTTGCCTGGATTATGTCTTCTCCCCAGCACCCTTTCACCATATTGCTGCCTGACACAGTGCCAGTTTGCTGTTCTTTGGCTGCTGCTAAGTAGCTTGCACTTATTCTCTTGGGACTACCCTTCTTCAATCTGCCTTTTTTTTTCCAGAAGATCCTTTGCCCTCTGGCTCCTAGTTGGGTTTGGTCAGTGGGGAGCACTGGTGGAGTGGGGGAGGTGGGAGTAACCGAGGGGTCATTTATCACCCTAACTCCTTCCCTGAAGCTCATGGGAGGCTGGCTGCCCCCACAACTGATGCTACCAGCTCCCTTCACACAACTCTCCTCTGCACTTCAGTGGCTGTTTCTCTCCTTATCCTTCCAAGCCAAGGATGGCAACAGTGCCCTTTGGGATTTTCTTACACTCTGCCTATACCTTTGAACAGAATTCCTATATAAACTCTTCTTCAACTACCAGTTTGAGTATTCCGTGTGCTTCTTGCTTGGACCATGGCAAATATTTCCATGCTCAAAGTGTGTTGGTGGCTCCATATTGCCCAGAGGACAAATACACCATCTTTTGCTGGGGAATTGGACAGCAGCCTTGCTGCCAACCTCATTATTTCCTGATACACACCCACTGCACTCCTGAGTGTTGTTGGGCTTTGGGTTTCCTGAACAGGTTTGGCCCCCTTTCTTCTTGGAGGTTTTGTAAATGATGCTTATTTTTTTCCCCCTAAGTTATCTGCCTGGGCATGATCTTTTTCATCCTTCAAGATTCTTCTCAAACATTACCTCCTGCTGGTTGTTTTTGCTGACTTCTTTCAACAGGGTTAGTTGCTTCCTTCTCCGTGTTCCCACATTGCATCGCTCATGGGGTCCGTTCAAGTGTTCATCACACTATCATTTTTTGTCTCCATGTCTATTTCCCAATTGATCTCTGAGCTCTTTGGCTGCACAGACTGTATTCTGTTTTTCTTTGATTTCCACGTACCTGCTGCTGTTCCTGGAAGGCTTGATAAATATTTTTGAGTATTCTATTTTATTTATGGATTATATTATTTCTCACTCCATTCATATAAACAGGATTACTAGAATAAATACCACCTTCATCCATGCAACTATGCACAATGTCTTCTCTTTTGATGAGCATTATTGTGTTTTATCCTTCGGATAACTCTGAGAGATGGTAGCTGGGAGGCAAACCCCTTCCTGTCACCTATGTTGTTACTAGCAGAAATATGCCAAGAATCTAGAAAGCTTGATACAGATTTGATTTGCTCCTCTTGTCTTGAGACCATTTTGCATCATGAGATGCCAGATTAAAAAAAAAACCAAAAAACCCAGGGCAGGCTTAGCTAATGAGCATCTTCACCCAGGACTACTTCACGTGGAAGGCTACTCAGGCTGCCACAGAGATAGTGCCACATGATTATAAACGCATGTCAGGAAGACTCCTTGGAGAGTGTCTGTTTTCAGATGGGTCTTCATGAATGGAACTGTTCACATTCCCAGAAGCCAACTTCCTGTTGTAGGAGAATTATGCCTGTTGTAGTCTCCAAGGAGGATTGGCAGAATATAACCCTTGGATAAAAATTAGGATAGGAACATTAAAAAGAAGTATTCTGTGACCCTGGGGAAGGGCTGGCAATGGAGGGAGGAATGGGTTGTTATAATTCAAACCATATCCCATGAGAAAGTAATTTATAGGTGGCTGCACAAATAAAGATAAATTCGAGAGCATTTGGGGCAACTTCTGTTATGTCAATAAAAGGCTTAAAGGTTCTTCCTTCTGTCTGCCTTCAAGAAGGAGCATTATGGCAAAAACATTGCTAATAACGAAGCTCGCTTGTGAGGAGTGCTTGCAAAGATACCATCAGAGAATTTCAGAAGAAGAGTCTTTAAAAGTTGTCTGATCCTCGGCTTTTGACTTTCGGATCTTTTCCAACAGGAAGGAAAAAAAACCTGAATAGTACAGTTGCTTGAGGGTCAGAACTGACTAAGTTTTGGATATAGATCTTTGCAACATGGTAGGTGACAGAGAGAGCATGGGGCAATGACTTTGGGTCTATGTCATCCCCTCAAGCCTTCATGACAGCCTCTCCATTAAACAAAACACCCTTAGTTGTTTGGATCCCCACCCCCCCTTATGCTATTGAAGACAAAGAAATAAGTTAACCAAAAATAAAGGGAATAAAGAAAATGCCTTCTCTATGCATTCTGTTTTATCTCTTCTCAAACTTAAAATTGTGAAAGAAATATAAAAGTTGTCAGAATCAAAATGGAGGTGCTTATGGCAACCTTAACTAGAAGGAAAAGTGAAAAACATCAGTGGTTATGAAGAAAGAGTTCTTACACATGATTACATGATAGTAACTATCACAAAAGGCTGCCAGAGCCACAGGCTTACAGAAGTTACTACAACCTTCTGCAATAAGCAATTCTGCAAGGACATCTGCCCAGAACTGTCTATTCAACCGCAGACTGACGCCATTCTTGTTATTAATCACTATGGCCAAGGATTCTTGTTTCAAAATATCTGACATCATACTCTTCGTTTTTGTCTTTAAAAACTTCTACTTGCCTCAATCTCTTTGAATATACCCATGGTTTATTATGGTACATGTATTCCCATTGTAACACTCAGTTACTTACAAGAAAATATCAGTATTTTTTGGAGAATCTGTTTCTTATTTATGTTGACAAAATGTTCTTATCTTTTGCTCTGATGATTCTCTTGTTGGGAATTTATCTTAGGGACATAATAAGAATGGTAGACAAAGATCTGGAAAGAAATCAAACTGTCCGATAATAATGGAAATGTTAATTAAATCTTATGAGAGAATATTCTGCTATTATTTAAATCATGTGTTTTGAAAAACGTTTGCTCACACGAAGATGCTTATAAGTTTAGAAAGCAACATACAAACCTTCACCTATGGTAAAATCTCCATCTTATTTTTGAAAACTTTTCTTTCTGTCTAGACACCGATCTTTATAAATAGAAAAATACCAGAAGGAGAACCATCAAATATGTTAATAAGGATTTTAGACAAAAATCTGGAAAGAAACTTAATTATCCAATAACAATGGAAATGGTAATTAAATCTTATGATGGAATATTCTACCTTATCCCTTTTTTTATTTTTTATCTTGAGACAGGGTCTTGCTAAGTTACGCAGGCTCCCTCTGGCCTCTAACTTGTGATCCTCCTGCCTCTGCCTCCTGAGTTGCTGGGATTACAAGTGTGAGCAACTGTACCCAACTCTGCCTGATTTTTGAAAACCTTTCTCTCTGCTTAGATACCAGTCTTTGTAAGTAGAAAAATACCAGAAGGAAAACCATCAAAATGTTAATTATGGTTACTTCTGTGTGGTAGAATTCATTTCCTAAAACAAGTCAGAAAATAACTTTAACATTGAAAGCATTCATTGGTTTTTTCTCTCATTACTAGGATAAAAATCTAGACCTTTTAGCCTACAAGTGGGATTCTTGATGGCCTGGATGGCACTTTCCTGCCTCACTTTCCCCCATTTCTTTCCCCTTGCCTGCCTTCCGGCCATGAGGATGCCCAGTCCTTTGTGAAGGTTCTGTTGTTCCTTCAGTTGAGGGCACTTCCCTCTCCTTGTTGATATGGCTTACTCCCAAAGGCAGCTCAGATCTCTTCTCCTTTGGGACCCTGGAGTGGATGCCTTGCGTGCTACCTCATACTCAGCCTGAGGAGCTCATTCTGCCCAGCATCAAGCCACTGCATGGTGCTGGCTCACAACAAATCCTTCTGTGAGAATTGTCCTTGGCTCAAGGGATCAACCTTGCCCAAGGAAGGCTGTGGCTGTCCCCTCTGTGGTGCTGCTCACATCTACCAAGTAGTCCATGCAGTAGCATGGCCTGGTCCCCTTGTCTGTATGGCATCTCTGAAAAGCCACCCCAGCATCCAATTAGGGATTTGGTAACTGCCTTCCTTACTCCAACTCAGTGCTTTCTAAGAAGGCTTGCATGCTTGTGTCTGTGTCTGTTTCTTGGGGAACCCACCTGAGGCTCTTTGATGTGATACTTACCTCACTCTGTGTTAGAGGACTGTCAAAAGAAACAACGGATCTGTCCTAGAAGAAGTGCAACCAGAGTGCTTCTTGAAAGCAAGTATGGCTAGACTACATCTTATGTTTCTTGGGCATGTTGTCAGGAGGGACCAATCCCTGGAGAGGGACATCATGTTTGGGAGAGTGGCAGGTCAACAACAAAAAGAAGGAAAACTTTCAACTAGATGGAATGACATAGCTGCAATAACATAAAAAATATTGTGTGCGTGGCACAGTGTCAGGGAGTGTTTTGCTCCATTGTACATAGTGTCCCTATGAGTTAGACCCGACTTGACAGCACCTAACAACCACCACCACCTCTGGGCTACTCATTGCTCCTTGTTCACCTCCTTTCAGTGCATTGCACACTGTGCTGTAAACAACCACAGTCCGATGTCTCGCCCCTTGCCTGGGATCTCCCTGAGGGGAGGCAGCAGAGTCTCATTTCCCTTGGAGTTTGCAGCACCTATCTCAGTACCTTGCCTCCCAGATTGTGATGAACAAGCAAGTGTGAGTGGGGAGCAGATAGTATAGAGAGTAATGGAAAGAGCTTGAGACAGGGAATTGAATGGGAGCTTTATTGACAAAAATGAAATAACCCAAGTCCCTCCACTTCCTCCCAATTGCAGTTCTGTTTTCTGTTCAGCCTTCCTGTGTACTCAAAATAAACAAAGCTCTGGCCCTGAGGTGCTAATAAGCAGCTCCTTGACACTAAGCAACTTTGGAAATTCCAATAAGTTTGAAAGAACTCTGTTGTTTCTTTTTCCTCTTGTCCTGTATTTGCAGGACTAACCTTTGCTTTCTTTTTTCTTAACCTTTCTTTCTTATCCTCTCTTTTTTCTTCATCATTTTTTGATGTAAGTCTAAGGTCAATTACAAAGATGTCATGGCCAAGGATGATGTTGTTGTTAGGTGCCATGGAACCATGTCTAACTCATAGTGACTCTCAAAGGGTTTTCAATGGCTGATTGTTTTGGGATTGTTTTTGGGAGCAGATTGCCACATCCTTCTCCCATTTTTGTAGTGCTGGGGATCAAACTTGTGTCCTCAGAGAATGTAGAGCAGAGCTCTACCAACTGAGCTAAAACCCCAGCCCAAGGATAGATCCACCAATAAGTCTTATTTTTCTTTAAGAAGCTGCAAAGGAAAAATTGACACCTTTTAAATTCATACTATTTTCTGATGAATAACTCTGGGAGTAGGGGTGTTTGGGTCTCTTGTTCCTAAGGAATGATTCAAGTAAAACTTCCCTGAGTCCCAAAAGGGACTCTGCCACAGGCTTCAGAGTTTTCAGTGTAATTAACCAGAAATGTGTTATTAAGGCCGTGGTTATGTGTACTCCAAATTGAGTCAGGAACATCCAACTCTTTATTTATTTATTTTTTTTTATGGTACTGGGGGTTGAACCCAGGGCCTTGCGCCAGCATGCTCTGCAAGTGCTGGACCACTGAGCTGCGCCCTCAGCCCATTTTTTTTTTTTTTTTTTTTTTTTACTTTTTGAGACAGGGTCTAGCTAAGTTACGCAGACTGCCTCTGGTCTGGAACTTGCGATCCTCCCGCCTCCGCCTCCCGAGCCGCTGGGATTACAGGCGCATGCCACGGCGCCCAGCAGGAACATCCAACTCTTAAACTACCATTAAGGAACCTCTCTACTATCCCATCTGGTTCACATTTATGAAGTCCATTCTTGGATGAACTCTCAGGTGCTGAAAAAGCTTTGTGTGGTGACAAACAAATGCTCCACATTTATTTGTTTATTTAAGAAAAATGTTACTAGTTTCTCTTAAAAGAATCATCTTAGTGGCTCTGGAAAGTAGAGTGGAGTTATTCAGATGTCCTTCTCTGTTTCATACACATGGAAAGATAAGTGCTCTGATCTCAGGTATATAAGTGAGGACAGAGCACCCAGAGAACCAGTGACTTTGGATCATCATGGAGATGCCTAACTTTGCACTAGGGTAGGAATTGGGGCTCCTGATTCATGCATCTGTGTCCTGAGCATGAGCCTATGCTGAGGGCAGTCCGTCACTTGGGAGATTTCCTCATGAGTGCATTCATTCCCTTCAGACTCTAATCTTGTCCTGAATCCCAGAACTACAAAGCATGACCATACAACTGGTAGCTCTGTGTGTGTGTGTGTGTGTGTGTGTGTGTGTGTCTGTCTGTCTGTCTGTCTGTCTGTCTGTCTGTCTGTCTGTCTAGACGGGAACATTTATTCTCTGCCCTCCTTGTTTCCATTTGGGACATGTTTGCACTAAGTAAATCTCCTGAGCTCTCCCTGTCCTTTCCTTCATTTCATTGAAAGAAGAGGAGCCTCAGTCAGTCTGGGAGAAATAATTGGGCATGTGTGCCTCATTCCCCTCCCC
>VMDO01038984.1:0-13044 GCA_007922755.1 Pedetes capensis
AGTATTCCATTGTGTATATATACCATAGCTTTTTTATCCATTCTTCTGTTGAAGGGCACTTTGGTTGATTCCATATCTTTGCTATTGTGAAAAGCGCTGCATTGAACATGGAGATGCAGGTGTCTCTATGGTATGATGACTCATCTCCCTTTGGGTAAATTCCCAATAGTGTTATAGCTGGGTCATATGGTAGTTCTATGTTTAGTTTTTTGAGGTACCTCCATACTGATTTCCATAGTGGTTGCACCAATTTACAGCTCCACCAGCAATATAAAAGTGTTCCTTTTCCCCGCAGCCTCGCCAGCAAATCAAAACAACGCTGAGATTTCACCTTACACCAGTAAGAATGGCCAAGATCAATATGTCTTCAATTTCTATCCTGAGTAAATAATCCAAGTTCTGGAATTTACGAAGTGTAATGCAGCATCAGAATTAGAGGAATACTCATTAACAACCTCCATGTTGCAGATAACACAACTCTACTTGCTGAAAGCGAAGAGGATTTAAAACATTTACTGATGAAGATCAAATATCATAGCCTTCAGTATAGATTTTGACTGAACATAAACAAAACAAAAATTCTTACAACTGGGTCCAGTAGGCAACTTCACAATCAATGGAGAAAAGATTGAGGTTGTCCATGATTTTGCTTTACTTGGTTCTACAATCAACACTCATGGAAGCAGCAGTCAAGAAATCAAAAGACAAATTGCTTTGGGAAAAGCTGTAGCAAAAGATCTCTTTAGAATATTAAAAATGAGAGATGTCACATTGAAGATGAAGGTGCACCTGATGCATGCCATGGTATTTTTGGTCCCATCATATGGTTGTGAAAACTGGACACTGAACAAGGGAAACAGAAGAATTGAAACTTTGAATTATGGTGCTGGAGAGGATTATTGAATATACCATGGACTGCCAAAAGTACCAACAGATCTATCTTAGAAGATGTGCAGCCAGAGTGCTCTTTGGAAGCAAGGATGGCTAGACTGTATCTTACATATTTTGGATATGTAGTCAGGAAGAACCAATCCCTGGAGAAAGATGTCATGTTTGAGAGAGTCACAAGTCAATAACAAAAAAAGGAAAACCCTCCACCAGATGGATTGACACAGTGTCTGCAACAATAAGCTTAAACATAAATAAGATCATGTGCCTGGCACAGAATCATGGAATGTCTCGTTAGGTTATATATTGCGTCACTATGAGTAGGACTGGACTCGACAGCACTAACAACAACTTCCTATCACATATCTTCAGTTCTAAGGTCTTACAAAATATCACAGGGATTAAGACTTAGCTGGGATGTATTGAACACTATTGTTACATACCACAGAAGTTCACTAGGGGGCATGTAAAAATTTCGTTCTTGAATCTTTCTTTTTTAATGTCTGAATTAATTTCTGTTTCAGAAATCTAGTATATGGAAGTAGAAATAGTAACATACTTTATTCTCTTTCTTCAAAAATTTGCCCATATACAAGATCATTCTTATTACAATAAGTTATGTATGTCTTAACATTATCCATCTTTAAAATTTGAAAACACTGAAACTTCTCTTACAATTCCTTTTTATGATTTCATTGCAGTTATTGCTCCATTTCTCTCTTCTCCTTTAAAGAAACTCCTTAAAAGAATCTTCATATCCCATTTTCTCCTCATTATAAGTGAATCAGGCTATTCTTTCCTCCTTATCCTCTAAAAATTCCCATGAATGACCTGCATCTTGACAAAATAAATTGTCAGTTAATTATCTTCTTACTGGGAATTTGACAGTTTGATCATTCTATACTTGAAAGATATAATTTCATTTCTAGGCGTACCTCGGTTTCTATTTTGCTCACTGTTTCACTGTCTGTTTTTCTATTAGAATTTTAAAGTTTATGGTTGTGTGGTTTATGGTATGTGTTTATGTTCTCTTTAAGGAATCTCACTCAGTTTTATAATTTCAAATACCAACTGTATGCTGATATACTCACATTCTTATCTTCTAATCAGGTGCTCTATCACTAAGCTACATCCCCAGCCCTGTAAATTTGTTTTGTTTTGCTTAATTTTGGTACAAGATCACATTATGTAGCACAAGCTGGCTTTGAACTCATGATGCTCCTGCCTCTGCCTCCCAAGGTCAGGGATTACAAATGTGCATCACTATGCCCAGCTCATGTAAGTAATTTCTGAATGAATATGAACTTTTTTCCTCAGCACCTTCACTTGGATCTTTAATGATATTTCAAATGCTATACTTTCAAACTGGTATAGTTAACTTTCAACTCTCAAATTTGCTTTCTCCCAAGTATTCCCATTTCCTCCTTCCACTCAGTTCCTGGAGAGAACCATGGCTAGCATGTTTAGCTAGTATGATAGGACTACCAGTCTGAGAAAAGTTGAAAGCTTCAAATGTTGTCTCTTGGAAGTACTTATAAATCTTAAGGATACTTGAAAATCTGAGAAAGATGATGAGGTGAAGTCGCCAGATAAGTTTGGATGATGTCTTAGCTCAGGCTACCATAGCAAAATGCCATCAACTGGGTGTCTTAAACAGCAGAAATTTATTTTTTCATAGTTCTGGTGGTGGAAATCCTGACATCAGGGTGTGAGCTTCATTGATTTCTGGTGAAGGCTGTCCTTTAGGTTGCAGATGAATACCTTGCTGTACTTACCTGACCTCTTTATTGTGCAAGTATGTGGGGAGAGTCAGAGAGACCAAGAGAAATGTTCTGGTGACTTATAAGAGTATTAATCTCATCATGAGGGCCCCACCCTCAAGACCCCATCTAACTAATTATCTCTCAAAGGCCTCATCTCTAAATACTATGACTTCAACATACGGATTTTGAGAAGACTGCCACACTCAGTCCATAGTAGATGACCAGTGGGATCTTGAATGGGAATCTGTACATGGATCAGAAGGCAGTCATTCAAATAGAACAAGGAAATATAGGCTGGTTTTAAAGTCAAGAAAGGTGTGCGTCAGGGCTGCATCCTTTTACCATACCTATTCAATCTGTATGCTGAGCAAATAATCTGAAAAGCTGGACTTTATGAAGAAGAGTGTGGCATCAGGATTGGGGAAAGACTCACTAACAACCTGCGTTATGCAGATAACACAACTTTACTTGCTGAAAGTGAAGAGGATTTAAAACATTTGCTGATGAATATCAAAGCACACAGCCTTCAGAATGGATTGTGCCTCAATGTCAAGAAAACAAAAATTGCTGGGCACGGTGGTACACAGTTGCAGTCCCAGCTACTTAAGAGGTAGAGGCAGGAGTACTTCAAGTTTGATACCAGAGGCAGTCTGTATAATTTAGCCACACCCTGTCTCAAAAAGTAAAAAAAAAAAAAAAAAAAAAAAAAAAAAAAAAAAAAAAAAAAAAAAAAAAAGGGCTGAGGATGCAGCTCAGTGGTACAGCACTTGCAAAGCACGCAAGTGCAAGGCCCTCGGTTCAGCCCTCAGTAATTCAAAGAACAAAAGAAAGAAAGAAAGAAGGAAAGAAAGAAAGAAAGAAAGAAAGAAAGAAAGAAAGAAAGAAAGAAAGAGAAAAGTCCTTAAATTGGGTCAATATGCAATTTCATGATAAATGGAGAAAAAATTGAAACTGCCCAAGATTTTGTATTTGTAGTTTCTACAATCAATACCCATGGAAGCAGCAGTTAAAAAATCAAAAGACACAATGCATTGGGAAAAGCTGATGCATAAGCCCACTTTAAAGTGTTGAAAAGTAAAGATATCACATTGAAGATGAAGATGCGTCTGACTCATGCCACGGTATTTTCAATCACATCATATGGTTGTGAAAGCTAGACATTGAATAAGAGAGACAGGAGAAGAATTGATGTTTTTGACTTATAGTGCTGGATACAAATATTGAACATACCATGGACTGCCAAAAGTACCACCAGATGAAGTGCAACCAGAGTGCTCTTGGGAGGCAAGGATGAATAGACTGTGTCTTAAGTATTTTAGGCATGTAGTAAGGAGGGACCAGTTCCTAGAGAAGGACATCATGATTGGGAGAATGGCATGTCAACACAAAAAAGAAAGACCCTCAACTGGACGGATTGACATAGTGACTGCAACAATGGGCTTAAACATAAAAAAAGATTATTTTCCTGGCACAGAGTCAGCTAGTGTATTGTTTTGTTGTACATACATCCACTGTGAGTGGGACCCAACTCTACAGCACTTAATAACAGCAATAAATGGAATTGGTCTTATGAAGTTAGGACCCCCAATCAACATGTATTGCATTGCTATTCTCCCTGTGTGTTAGGATGTTCTCTTAGATTTCCATTACTTTCTATTTATTTTTCTTTACTTTTGTTCAAACTGATGTCTATTTTTAGGGGGCAGACAGATAAGAAAAAATTCAACTAAACTGTATTTGTTGAGGACAGATTTGAAAAAATTCTAATCTGTATCACATTTCTGAGTCTTCAAGTGAACACCGTTAGAAACATTTTCTTATTTCAGGAGAAATATGTAGTGAATTTTCTTTGCCTATAGCAATCGTATATGTAAAGAAATTGTCTTGATGTCAGCACTTGTCATTAAAATTACTATAGTCAAAAATAATCTCTGGACTGCTATATTTTCGGTGTATTAAATTATAATTAATAGATTTCAACTTGAAGTCCTTCACCTTTTAGAAACATGACTCTAAATTATCACCCATCTTGAATACTGAATTGCAATTCCACACTCTTGACATTTGCATTGTGCATTAGATTATTCTATATTGAGAGCATATGAATTCATACATACTGGCATATTCACACACTGACATGCTTACATTAACCTATCCACCAAATGTATCTATTAGGAACTTCATGTCAGTTTAGGCATATAAATACATCTTGAACATCAGAGTATACTTTTTATACTTTCTGACAGGTGTCTAATCACGAACACAAACATTGCTGATACTAGCATTTAGGATTTTTTTCTTTGCATGTAAATTTTTTATCTACTTGTTATAAGATACAATCTAGGTATTGGATCAAGTAGATTATGTTATATTTGAGTATGTAATATTAGTCCTCTCCCAGATGATGAGCAATTCTCAGGATCAGGAATTCCTGATCTCCCACCAACTCTCTGGGCTGAGATTTAGCTCAGTTGGTAGAGCACTGCACTGCAGTTTCTGAGGTCCTGAGTTCAATTCCCAGCACTGCAAAAATGGAAGAAGGGCCTGGCAATGCACTCCCAAATCAATCCCGAAACAGTCAGCCATTGAAAACCCTATGAGGGTCGCTATGAGTCGGATACCGACTCGACGGCACCTAACAACAACAACAACAACAACTCTCTAGTCCCATCTGGATTCTGAGGATGATATACCAGCAAACTTCCAGGTAAAATACCCACTGCTTGCCATAAACAGAGTTTTGGCAGCTCAGCTCTGCCAAGACTTCTACCTGAAGAGATGGACGGTGTGTGCAGAAAGGACCTCCTGTGTCTCTGCTGTGTAAGGCTAAATAATAGCAGAACTAAACCTAATGCTTCTTGTCTCCTGTTTCTGCTTTCTGAGTTTTAATCTTCCAACTGTGAGAGACAAAAACAGATACAGCAGGTGTGAAACTCAGTTTCACGCTACAAATATATTTTATCATACTGAAACTCTTTTTGGACTTTGTGCCCTTATTTTCCTTGATGTTGGCAAATAAATCTTTCCAGCAATTTTAGATCACTCAGGAGAAATCTAATGTTCCAGATAGGCAGTGCAAAAATCATAGAACCAGGTGATCTGATTTTAAAGATTGTGTCCTTGCCTTCTGCGCCTGGTCTCTACCTGACTCTTAGGTCATGGATAATAACATAGAAACTTTAGATCCATGGCTTGATTCTCATGGTTATTTCATGCTACTTCAGTGTGCATAGGATATGCATAGGATATGTCCCATTGGTCTGCAAAAACTAATGAAAACTAGCTGTTAATACCCAAAGTCCCATACTGTTGGGGTCCAGCCGGGAGAAGGGGAGAGGCGAGGATGAAGGAGACGAAGAGGCCAAGACTGATGGTCTTGAGCTAAACTTTATTCTCTATACTCATGCTTATATAGCAACTCAAGGAGATACTAAAAATAGCTCACAAAGGTAACTGCAGTGCAGTGGACTTTGTAACAGTCATAAAGTTTACAATCAACTTAGTTAGCTTTCCAGTAACAGATTAATCCTAAAGATACAATCAAGGAACAAAGTTCAGATCTATACTCACGTTAATATAGTAGCTAAAGAGACAACAAAGTTCAGCAGAGCCTCTGATGTGTTGTTTCCTCATTCCACAGGTAGCAGAGCTTCCTGCTATGGTCACATCTGTCACGTAGCCATTTATGCAGGCATTGCCTTAGCTCATGTCAGGCCTATGGCTCCCGACACCATACCTCTTCCATATGACTAAAGTTTAATATTCTTCCTGTCTTCTGAGGCTCTTGGAGTGGAGAAGGATCATGGGACACAGCTGCATTTGTGTTTTCACCTATATACACATAACAGTGAGGTAATTTCTTCTTTAAGGTATTTTATCTTACGTCCTAGTTAGGTAAGAGATATGTATAGAAATTTTGTTTGCTCTTCAAAAAATTATTAAGGCTTTATTTCTGTCCCTTTCCCTCCCCTGATTCAATCCTTGAAGAAAAGAGAGAGCATGGGGTTCCTCACCAAAGATCCTTCAGTGGAAACAGGTCTGCTATTCTTTGTTCCATAATTCTGCCCACCCTTTTAAAGGATAGCTCTCTGAAACTCAGCATGGGAACTATATATTTGTTTTTCCTTTGCAGCCTATGTTCTTTGAAGCAGTAAGCACTGAGTGCCTTTATCATCTCACAGAAGGGCAAAAGTGGTATGTGAGAAATGTTAGTTAATGCATCATGTAAGTAGAGAAAATGGAATAGAATAAAAACAAGATAACAGAATAAGAGAGATTAAACAAAAGTCCCTGAAGTTCCACATTCCCTGTCTCCTTTTCCCTGAACAACACAACTGGTTCTGGTTTTTGTTGTTGTTGTTGTTGTTGTTGTTGTTGTTGTTTTGTTTTTTTCTGTACTAAGAGGTTGAACCCAGGGCCCCGAATAGGTTAGGTAAGTACTCCACTACTGATCTACCCCCCTACCTCCCCTTTCTATTTTTTGTTTTGTAACAGGGTACCAATAAATTGCTCAGGTTGCCTTTGGCCTTGAAATCACTATCTTCCTGCCTCAGCTTCCCAAGTCACTGGCATTTGTGTGCCATAGTGTTTAGGCAGTTCTACTTTTAATAAAACATAAGTTAACTGTACTCAACACAATGAAAGAAAACTATTTAGAAAGAAAGATTCATGAGGAACAGAGAATCACTAAGAAAGAAAAAAATCACCACCAGCCAATTCCCCTTATATCCTTTTATTTCCATTAAAAATTACTTTTCCAATTAGCATGGTCCCATAATTTGGAACAGTGGCAGACAATTAACTCTTGTGAGCCAGTGCATCAGTGAATATTAAGTGAAAACAAAAAGGAAGAAAGGAAGAAAATAAAAAAGAAAGAAAAAGAAAAAGAAAGAAAGGAAGGAAGGAAGGAAGGAAGAAAGGAAGGAAGAAAGAAAGAAGAGAGAAAAAAGAAGGAGAGGAAAAAGAGAAAAGAAGGAAAATAGTGAGCAAGCTTTTAGGGTCACATTTTTTAAAAAATTCTGGAGGCAAAGTTTTTTCAGCTATATCAGCCAACCATTTCATAATTTTGCTTTTCTCCATTGGAGTATGATCTTTCATTAGACCCCCAAAATTTAATAAATTCTTTGTAAATAAAGAATATGTTCCTTCGACTGTGGTCCCAAGTATTTTTTACTTATCACAAATATAAAGTGTGGACAAGTCTACTGCCACTCCAATTCATAATTTGGAACATCATTATTTCTATTGTGTCTGCTTTGTTTTACCTGAAAATGAATGAACAAATGATCGTTGTTAGGTGCTTTGAATCGGGTCTGACTCATAGTGACTCTCATAGGGTTTTCAATGGCTGATTAAATGAATCATAAGTATAAATTAGTACGTTCTGAATTTTGGAGAATTTGCATTTTAAAAGAGAAACAAAGGTGAGAGTAATCCATATCACACAGGTAGTAATTGTTTACAGGGAATTTAGAGTTCCATAAAGTTAAACTGTCCATAAGGCATTAGAGAGGAAATGTTACCTGATTTTTAGTTTTCCTAATTGGGCTGGGATTTAGCTCAGTTGGTAGAGTGCTGCGCTGCAGTCTCTGAGGTCCCGAGTTCAATTCCCAGCACCACAAAAATGGGAGAAGGACCTGGCAACCCACTCCCAAGGCAATCCCGAAACAGTCAGCCATTGAAAACCCTATGAGGGTCGTTATGAGTTGGATACCGACTCCACAGCACCTAACAACAACAAGAATTTTAAATTTAGTTTTGCTACTTTATCCTTTTTTGTGTTGTTAGGAGAAAGCTTAG
Source organism: Pedetes capensis (assembly GCA_007922755.1). NCBI lineage: Eukaryota > Metazoa > Chordata > Mammalia > Rodentia > Pedetidae > Pedetes > Pedetes capensis. Next base: position 8,451 of record VMDO01038984.1, read on the forward strand.
AACTTGTTTACAATAAACTAAATATGAAACACATTAAAATAAATACTATATCCAAATAATATTAAAGAGCTCACATTATTCCCTGTTACATCCTAAGAAGAATTTATACTATGATAACATGCTGCATATGTTGCTACCTTTTGTAAATTTGATAGGTACTTTTTTATCTTTCAGATATTTCACCTTTCTTCATAACAACTTGCAGGGACTTACTATGCCAAGAGGTCATAGCTAAAAACAAAACAAAACAAAACAAAAACTAACTATAACAAAACAGCCAGGTATGAAGTACCTTTTTAAGAATGTGACCAATTAATTTTTGGCTCTCTGATTTAAAATAGGATTTGGTCCTTTTCAGACTTGGGCATCTTATTCCACCTCTTTGGCTCTATGTTGCTATTCATAAAATGAATATATCTTTCCACATCTCACAAAATTCATCACTAATTGATCTGTATTCTCTGAGAACTTCTCCTTTATTTGGAATAGTTTGTAGTACATGAACATAATTAAAGAATAAACTTCTCAGCCTTAGCACAAAGATATAAATGACCAGCCAGATTGGATACGATCCATACTCTTCTAGCATTTTACAAAATTTGTTCTTGGATGTCTTGATTAAATCAAATATAATAAATTGCTACAAGACTTCACACAACAATGGCTGTAGTCCTTTGCCTTGTGAATCTTCAAGAGAAACTATGCAGAATATGTTTTTTTCTTATCTTATGACTGTGAAATATATTTGTCAAAGAATATCCTGCAGGAACATACTTTAAAACCTTCCTTACACATATGTTACAACCAGGATATTTTAAGAGTCAATGAGGGCAGTAAAACAATTAAAATTATTTTGAAATATTAATTGGTCAACCAGCAAATTATTTATGTTGGTGGACGTATACGATGAATCTAACACCAATGAGTTTTAAAAATAAAATCATTAAAAAATGTAAAAGATTGTATATTCACATAGCCTGCAGCGGTAGCCTTGTGGCATCCGATCCCGTCAGATCTCGGAAGCTAAGCAGGGTCCGGCCTGGTTAGTACCTGGATGGGAGACTACCTGGGAACACCAGAAGCTGTAGGCTTGGGAGAAGGACTTGGCAACCCCCTCCCAAAAATCAATCTGCCATTGAAAACCCTATGAACGGGCAGAGAAGCACTGACAATAATAGTGTTTCCCCTGTTGTACAGAGGGTCGCTATGAGTCGGATACCGACTCGACAGCACCTAACATCAACAACAACATATTCACATATATTACAGCCAAAAATTATCCTTTTTCTTATTGCTTGTACTTTAGAAAAATAACACAAATAGAATAATTGTTCTTCATGCATATTTATATAATTCAATCAGTTGCTTAGCTGTATGTCTAATTTCATTTTTTAAAGAGGTGATTTTTTACTATGCTTCTTTCTTTTTTCTTTCCTTCTTTCCTTCCTTTCTTTCTTTCTTCTTTCTTTTTTTCTATTTTGCAGTACTGGGGAGTTGAAGCCAGCACATGACACATATTTTGCAAGTGCTCTACCACTGTGCTATACTCCCAGCCCCTTTTTTATTTTTTATCTTCAGAGAGGGTCTAGCTAATTCAAGCAGGCTGCCTCTGGCCTTGAACTTGGAGTCCTCCTACCTCCATCCCCTAAATTACTAGGATTATAGGTATGTGCCACCACTCCTGGATGTTCTCTTTAAGTAATCATAAAAATATTCATAAAATTTCCCCAATTTTTTCATAACTATATTTTATCATCAATATATTTGAAATTGCTGAATCTTTAATTGATCCTTCCCTATAACTTATCATATTTCTAATTGAGAAAAATCATCTCTTTATAGGTAATTTGTTACCTCAGAGCAAATTCTTCCAAGTGTAATATATGAAAATTATAATTTTATTCTATATTAAATATATAAATACAATAGAGCAATTGTTTTCCTTGCCACTTTACTTTGAAAGCATTTGAGTACTGGTTTTTACATCATAAAAATATTTTTTTTTTGTTTTTGTTTTTTTCAGAACTTGGAGTTGGGCCCCTGGCCTCAGGTGTCCTAGACAAGTGCTCTACCACTAAAATGCAACACCAGCTCCTTTTTTACTTTCTTATTTTGAGATAATGTCTCACTAAATTGCACAGGTTGCATCAGGCCTAGACCTTGTGATCCTCCTGCTTCAGCTTCCCAAGTTGTTGGGATTACAAGTGTGCACCACAGCATTCAGCTTTAAAAATAAATCTTATTATATAAGTTATCTCTGTTGATGACTCCTTGGGATGTTTTGTCACATATAGATGCTGTAAAACCATATTTATTCAATTTTATTCATTTTCAAGATACCCTTTAAAAAGGCACTCCATGAATTTTCTTCCTCAAAATCAAAATACTAGGTACAACTACATAAAATCAAGATTAACTGCATATACTGTATAGAGATCATTTACCATACATTCTCAATTCTAATTGGCAGCTTTTCAACAGTTTTAAAGAACGGCAAAATCATATTTGGATTAGAATTGCATGCAGACTGGATACATAAGGGAACACAATTCCAATCCACAAGGGATTCTAATTTACATCTAATTTTGTAGCCCATTAAAACTGTTGAAAGGATTCAGAATAGATTCAAGAGTATATAAACTCTGCTTTTTTGATAAATTTATTTTCTTGCTATCTTAAAGTAAGTTTTCTAAAAATCTATTTTTAAAACTTCAAAAATTAAAGATTGGTTTATTTTTCCCACCCTCTTTGTAGATACTTTGATTAAAATTTCCAAATAATTTTGAAACAAATGCAATTATGATTTTGAAGACATATAAGAAATTTAATATCTCAGGATAGTTTTATACTTCCAAAGTAATTTAACAAAGGCTCACATATGTATATATTGTAACTGATGAAAAGCAGCAGAAAGAAAATTCTAACAGAAGGCTCTTTGTGATTTTTTTAATCAGAATCAGCTTCATTTTGTAGTTCTTTGATTTAGTTATTGTGAGTTGTTATTAGGTACCGTTAATGAAACACTCCTCCAACATTGTGTCATGCCCTAGTGCTTCTCTGCTGTTCATAGGGTTTTCAATGGCTGATTGTTTGGGAGTGAGCTACCAGGTCCTCCTCACATTTTTGCAGTGCTGGGGATCAGACCCAGGAGCTCAGAGAGTGCAGAGCAGCACTCTACCAACTGAACTAAACCCCAGCCCCTACTTATTGTGAGCATATAATAAATATATGTAACTTTTGATATGTTGTTGTTGTTGTTGTTGTTAGGTGCCATTGAATCGGTATCCGACTCATAGCGACCCTCATAGGGTTTTCAATGGCTGACTGTTTCGGGATTGCCTTGGGAGTGGATTGCCAGGTCCTTCTCCCATTTATGCGGTGCTGGGAATTGAACCCAGGACCTCAGAGACTGCAGTGCAGCACTCTACCAACTGAGCTAAATCCCAGCCCCAACTGGTGTTATAACTCATACTGTTTTTTTTTTTTTTTTTTTGCATGTACACCCTGTTGTGCTTGGTAAATTTAGGCTATTCTGGTTTAGGATGTATTTCATTTGGAAAATAAGTCTCATGCACTAAGATTAGACAACCATCACCTAATTTTGGCTTGTCTCTGAGCCTTTCACCTGGCGAAGCCTGTCCTAACTTCTCTGCCCTACTTTTTTTCTAATTATCAGTTTTCCAGCAGAAGATTAAGTGATGGGGCAACCCAATTGAAACCTAGTCTCCCCTGAAACATTTTCAAAGTGGAGGGGGCTGGGATTTAGCTCAACTTTTGATATAGTGGTTTCTATTTTAATTGGAAGTACAGGTTTTGAGAATGTACTCAGGAGTTTCATGCACACTTAATTTATTAAGACTGTCTTTCAGTAGAGCTTCATAGTTCACATCTGTAATTCCAGTGACAATGGAGGCTTAGGTGGGAGGATCACAGGTGGGAGCCCAGAGGCAGTTTGTACAACTTAGAGAGAAGCTGTCTCAAAAAATAAAAAACAGGTTTGAATGCAGTGCAGCTCAGGGGAGGAGCACTTTGCTAGAGTGCTCAAGGCCTTGATTCAACCCATCAGAAGTGAAATAAATAAATAAATAAAAAGTGAAAAAATACAAAAACAGAGGGAGAGAGTGAAAGAATGAGAGAGAGAGAGAGAGAGAGAGAGAGAGAGGGAGGGAGAGAGAGAACATCTTTCGGCTATGAAGCTGAAAAGTTCACCAACTTTTGTCTTTATATTATCATTGCAAAATAATTTAATTTTCAATGATGAACTTTGTAACTGCTATAGAAACATTTATTGTAATATTAGAAATTTCCTTAAATGGAATGAAATTTCAAGACATTTATTTTACTTGATTAATTGGATAAAAAATCTAACAAGTTTTAAAATAGATTTTCTATTTAAAGCATTTAATGACACTGATACAAAATTTCTGTCATCTAAATGTTTACATTTTTTCTGGTAATTAAGCCATCACATTAATAGAAATTGCTTTTTAATTTTGTACATGCATAAGTAAATGAGCAGAATTAATTTTAAAAGTATCATTTGATCTAAATGAAAGTCTTTATAGAACATTAAGTATGAATTTTCAACTCTCCT
>VMDO01038985.1:0-13044 GCA_007922755.1 Pedetes capensis
TGGGCCTGGCCCAGTGTCATTTTGTTGTACATAGAGTCCACCTACCGCACCTAACAACAACAAGGTGTTTTTACTGTTCGGGTGGATTGGCTCGTTTTCAACATTGTAATTTGAAAGTATCCATGCTCACTTTTAGGAAGATTATTTCTGACACTGTGTGTCCTATAGCTAATTGCATTTTCCTGTGGCACTAGGATGCTTAGAGGTGATCTGTGCTCTGCCCCTACCAGGATGTAAGGGTTGCCTGGCAGTTATTTGAATTACCTAACTTTGCCTCTGGCTTGAGCCTACCTTTTCTACTGTTATTTTTGCTTCCCTGGCATTTGCTAATCATTAGAAGTTAATGTATCTTTATCACTGACCTTCTATATTTTAAGGGATAAAAAAGTGATACAAATAATAATTTAGATAAATCTTGTACATTTTTTTAAAAGAACCAAGGGAAGTATAAGCCATAAATATATGCAAAATCTGGTGGAGTTGTGAACAGACCTATTGACACACAGAGTGGAGAAATGAGGAAAGGAGGTGCTGACTGGGATTCTGCACATTTAATAAGCTGATATGCAAACTAGGAAGACGTCACATGCTCCCAGGAGACAGTTCCTGCTGTAGTCTGAGGAGCAGCCAGGCTGTGGGAAATTCTTTGCTCCACACTCAGGAGCTGATGGCCTGACAGCCTTTTCCAGCGCATGCTGATACAGAGAAACTCCCAGAGTGGCTTCTGTGTGGGGACAGGCCCTGGGGGGAAACTGAGGCTCCCAGTGCCTTCTAGAATTTTATTGCCTTCTGAGGAAGCAGATAGTCCCTGGGGAAGCAGACTCTTGCTGCATGGAGTGGCAAAGGGAACCTTGTTTTATCAGAAGATCCTGCTAACTTAAATTTTACTTTATTTAACAGTGTGGCCTCTTGAATATAGGGTGCTTGGGGCACTGGGGGCAAAGAAAGAAAATCTAACGGGTGTTCAATGTCATCTTGTTTGCCCGGTGAAGTGAGAAAAATCACATCTTCCTGTAATTGCTTGTAGATGTTCTACTTCTTCTTCTTCCTCTTCCCCCTCCCCTCCATCTCTCCCTTTCTCTCTGTGTGTGTCTCTCTTCCTCTCTCTCTGTCTTTCTGTCTCTCTCTGTCTCTCTCTCTCTCTTCATACTTGATGAGGATGAAATGAAGGAATACCTTGTAAGCAGAGTGTTGTCTTAACACCCAGGAGACCCATGCACAACACATATCCAATCCAGAACCCACTCAGGATACCATGGAGTCCAAGTCCTTTCCATGTCAAGGTTACCAGTGACCCAGATGGGGTGGGACCATCTTGCTGTCATGCATGTGTTGCTGTCTTCCTCTAGGATTGAGGTGAAAGTCTGTAGACGTTTATTTGGAAGCAGGTACGAGAATGTGCACCTGTGCCTGGCGTGAGAGCAAGGGAGATTCCTTGAAGCTGTTCAGGTCCTTTGATCTTCCGCTCCGTGAGAGTCTCATATTGACCACATCCATGCCCCCTACTGTGGTGGCCACTGCACTTTGGTATTGACAGCTTGGCAGAGCTGTGGAGAGCCGTGCTGTGAATTCAGTCGGCAAAGCAGGGCTTTGTGCGTGACTTCTGTGTGGCCAGTAGGTCAGGTGTCCCCTGCGAGCTTGGGTCAATGTGACCACTTAGCTGATGAGAATTGATTTAAGAGGGATGCCTTGCCCCTGCACATCTAGTTTTACCTTGGGCTCAGAAGTACTAATTTTTAGGGGGAAAAGTTTATCATACTGAGATAGAGAAAATCTTTGATGTTCTAGTGATTTTTGCTAAGTAATTAGAGTTCTTTTTTAAAAAAAATCACCTCAGAATCAGGTTATGAACAGGGACATATAGACATTAAAACATATTGTATAAAATACCTTTAAATCTTTCTTTCCAATGTTTTTCCAGTATCAGGCTTACATTGTTGTGAAGGTCACGAGGGTTTATTCATTCTTCTTCCCTTAATATGTAGCTATAGCTTTTGGAAGGATGCAGTCATTTCTTTAGGCAGAAAGTGTTGTATCATATTAGAAATTGTGGAATACTCTGTGGCTGCAGGAAAGAAAATGATTATTCAGAATGTAGGAATAAGAGAGAGTTCAGTAAAATGGCTCATTTGAGCTAAGCCTTAAGATAGTCCCCAGAGTCACAGCTCTGAAGCCTTTAATTGACAGGAGGATTCTGGGAAGGGGCAGCAGCCAGAGAAGGTGAGTGGACATGAGAAAGGATTAGGGAAGGTTCATGGGCAGCATCTAGGATGCAACGAGGACCTGGGATCAGGTTGCCAAGAGCTGTAACAGTTATAATAGAGGAATTTCGACTTCAGTTGGCAGACAGAAGCGTGCTGTGTTGTCGTTGTTAGGTACCGTCCAGTCAGGTCAGACTCATAGTGACCCCATGTACAGCAGAACAAAACACTCCCCGGCACCGCACCATGCCCAGCACTGTCAGTGCTTCTCTGCTACTCACAGGGTTTTCGAGGGTGGATTGTTTTGGAATTGCTTCAAGAGGGGCTGCCAGGTCCTTTTCCCGTTTTTGTGGTGCTGGAGATTGAACCCCGGGTCTCAGAGCACGCAGAGCAGCACTCCACCAACTGGGCTAAATCCCAGACCCACTGTAGACACAGTTACGTTTTAGTTTTGTATGTTGGCTTGGTTCTGCACCCCTTATCACCCCTTTTTGCTACTGCTAGAGAGGGTGTACACCTCACCACAGCACTGTGACTGTCTGCTGTCACTGTGGATTTTCCTGGCTCTGCTAGGCTGTTGGGTTGGGGTTTAGCTCAGTTGGTAGAGTGCAGCTGTGAGCTCTCTGAGGCTCCAGGTTTGATCCCCAGCACCACAAAAACAGGAGAAGGACATGGCAGTCTACTCCCCAAAAATCCTGAAACAATCAGCCATTGAAAGCCCTAAGAGGGTCGCTATGAGTCGGACGGGACTCAAGGGCACCTGACAGCAACAAGCTCGGCTGTTTGTTGAGCAAAGAGGCACTGTCTTTTTTTCTATGTCCCAGTGCTTCACACAGAACCTGGCTCTTACTATAAAATCAGCTGATGTTTATTGAATGACTACTGTTAATTAAATGAATGGATTGCATTTATGTAAATAACTGTAACCCTTTTGGAGGTTTGAAAACTGTCTAGATGGTTTAGCACTCCAGTCAGCCAGCCAGTTGCTTAAGTGAGAGAAAGAGAAAAGGTCAGCCATTTGTTTAAATTATGGAAGTGTCCAAGTGGCTTATTCATTCCTTCAGCTCTCTGTTCAGTAGGTGCTGTGCTAAGTCCCTGGGGAATAACACCCTTTGTACAGTGACGACTGTGGTAGTCCTTATAGTTGATGAATGCTACGGGGCTCCTTCTAAAGACTGGACATTGCTAATGTGCTGAGGAAGACTTTCTGTAGAAGGTTCTAAAAGAAAAACTAGGAGTTACTTGAGGAGCACAGAGAAAGGTAGTTAAGATGCCAGGGTGGTAGGGCTGTAGACACAGAAATAGACTACTAGTAGTAGTAGTAGTAGTAGTAGTAGTAGTAGTAGTAGTAGTTGTTGTTGTTGTTGTTGTTAGGTGCTGTTGAGTTGGTATCCGACTCATAGCAACCCTCGTAGGGTTTTCAATGGCTGACTGTTTCGGGATTGCCTTGGGAGTGGATTGCCAGGCCCTTCTCCCATAAATATTTTCTGGGAGACATTTAATAAGTGATATGATGTGATTATGTTTGCTTTCTTCATCTATCTTTATTAAAAATAAAGCTTTAATTCTCTATCTCAAGAGTTTCCATACACACACACAACCATTATGGAAACTCTGATAGCATAGAAACAGCAAAATGAGCCAGGTGCAGTGGTGCACACGTGTAATCCCAGTGACTCAGGAGGCAGAGGCAGGAGGATCGCAAGTTCGAGACCAGAGGCAGTCTGTGTAATTTAGCAAAACACTGTCTCAGAAAGTCAAAAAAAATGGGCTGGGGGTGCAGCTCAGTGGTCCAGCACTTGCAGAGCATGCAAGCGAAAGGCTCTGGGTTCAACCCCCAGTACCGCAAAGAAAAAAAAGAAAACAAAATGAAATATAATACCATCTCTAATCTCTCCGTTAGAGACACTTGTTAGGTGCTGTTGAATTGGGTCAGACTCATAGATAGTAACCTATGTAGAACAGAATGAAATGCTCCTTGACACTGTGCCATGCCCTGCACTGTGTCAGTGCTTCTCTGCTATTCATAGGGTTTTCAATGGCTGATTGTTTTGAGACTGGGCTGCCAAGTCCTTCTCCCTGGCCTGCAGCACCTGGTGTTCCCAGTCAATCTCCCATCCAAGGACTAACCAGGACCGACCCTGCTTGGCTTCCGAGGTTAGGCAGGATCGGATGCCAGGGTCTACGTTGATACTCTGATGTATTTTCTTACAGATGTTTTTCATGACAATGTTTAACAGGTTAACAGTAATATGCCGATATGTTCTCTTTTTTCTTATACATCAGTATTCATATGCACATTTCATGGGTGTATGACATGGGAAAAGTCCAAGTCAAGTCATATTTTTGTAAGAAACCATCATTAAGTGGCTTTTATTTTAGAGAGGAAGAAGAAGGGTAACATTTACTGACAATCTACTAGACTTTTCCTATTGAATATCATCATCCAACCAAGTTAAAGTTGAAAAAGGCATCGAGAGGCCGGTCTCCACAGGAGGAGAAGTACCACCGTGCTCTTGTTACGTGGGTTTGCTCTTGAAAACGACTCAGCCTATTTACTGATCATCTTAACGACCCAATGAATCGTTTGAAGAACCACAGACGACCCAATGTCTTACTCGAGGAGTAATTTATGGATCAGTGCCCTCTGTTTGATCACCTCTTTCTACCTTCTGTAGTGAAAGAGAATTCGTGTCGTGCGTTTTTAAAGGATTAAGCTCATGCAGCTTTTTTGTAAATGAGACAATTGGATAAGTAATTGAATAACCACATACTTACTGCTTTACAATGATCAAAAATGAGCCGGGCGTGGCGGCACATGCCTGTCATCCCAGTGACGCGGGAGGTGGAGGCAGCAGGATCACAAACTTGAGGCCAAAGGCAGCTTGCATAATTTAGAGAGACTGAAAGTGAAAAATGAAAGATGGGCTGGGGGTACAGCTCAGCAGGAGAGCACTTACAATGTATGTATGAGGCCCTTGGTTCAGCCTTCCAATATTACAAACAAACGGAAGCAAACGAACCCCGAATGTTGATCATTTTTGCTTGTAAAACACACTCAGATTGAAAGTCCTCATATTAGAAGCACTGAAACGTAGGCAAGAGCACACATACATATACGGCACTTCGGTGGTACTGGGATTCTAACCCAGGGCCTCATACATGCTTTGCAAGCACTCTACCCCTGAGCTACAACCCTCCCAGCCCATTTTCCACTCTTTTTCCTTGTGACAGGTCTTGCTAAGTTATGTAGGCTGCTTTTAGCCTCGAAGTCGAGATCTTCCTGCCTCCATCTCCCGAGTCCCTGAGATGACAGGTCTGAGCCACCACCCCCAGCTCACACGCATAGTACTTTAAGGTGCCATCTCTTTAAAGTAGAGCTCTTTGCCCTCTACTTGATACATTCCAAGCAACTCTGACTTTATACTTAATGTGAAATCGTGCAGATTACTGTTATTTTATCATTTAAAAATTTTATTAATGAAACTAAGGTTAATCTATGGGTGTTTGGATGTATGATGTTTGGATTCCAAAATAGAATCAACAATTTTATTTTTGGATGGTGCTGGGGGTGGAACCCAGGGCCTTACATGGAACCACACCAAGAGCTGACTTAATAAGTTTTTTGTGGTGCTGAGTCTGGCTTAATAATTTTAACCTTCTGTAGGGTGCTGTGGTGCACATCTGTAGTCCCAGCAGCTCAGGAGGCTGAGACAGGAGGAGCCTAAGTTTGAGGCCAGAGGCAGCCTGTGCAAGTTCGCGAGACCTTGTTTCAAAATAAAAATTACAAGAGGGGCTGGGAGTATTGCCATATGGGAGAGAAGTTGCCTAGTCCTGGGTTCAACACCTCAGTATGGCAGGTAACAATAACAATAACAACAATAATAATAACAATAACCTTTTGTCTTTGCTTGCCTATTTCTATCAGAGTCATTGTACCTTGCCTGTGACTTCAGGTGGCAAGGGATGTGTCTATAATACATAGAAAAATGTTTCACAAGCAATAATTGTTCCACCCAAACCCCCGGTTGAGCAGGTAAAGTGAGTCAGGAGCATCAGAACGGTAGGCGGTGTTTTTTGTGTGTAATACACAAGAAAGGATTTAGATTACGTAGTAAAGCCAAGGCCTTAAGAAGAGAGGCTCACAAAACTGGGATGACATACGATTTGGTGTTTACCGCCAAATGTTATATTCTGCTTTGGCAAAGGAATGATGGTTTTATTGTCCTTGAAAGATATACTGAGAACCTGAAATCATATGCAACAGCAGCAACTGGGGAGAGGACAAGAAACAGAAGTCTAAAGCTTTGATACTCAAACATCTGTCCATGATGTCAACGACAGAGGTGTTCCTTCTGGGGTGGTTTATGAGGGGTGCACGTGGGTGCGTTGATATTCGCTGATGGTCTTGTCTTCCCAAACTCTCATTGGAATTCTGCCTGTGGTGCCTGTGGTCTCTAGTGTCATGGGTCCCTGGGGAGGTCTCACAAAGCCTGGCTCCGGGTTCAGGGTTGAATTCAGTGGAATGATTGATGGTGGCTTTCCTCAGCTACACGGGAGACCCAAGAAAACAAGAGTGCAGCGGCTGAGACACAGGCTTCTCCCCACATTTGGCTCCAGATCATCTTGATAAGTTGCTGGCTGGAGGTCAGGTTATAGCCATGTGCTGAAATGGCAGGTACTGTCTTAATTCCCAGGGAGGTTCCATGTTGAGTGTTAAGCAGGGCCATTAATAAATATTAAGTTATGTGAAATTATAGCTCATTAAATTATGTTAACAGGAGATAATACTCAAAACTCATCACTTCCTGATTCTTTTACTATGTTTTGCCATTATCTGTTCTCTTGCATGTATTCATTTACTTATTTTTATTTTTTGAGACAGTCTTGCTTTGTGGCCCAGGGTGGCCTTGAGCTTTGATCCTCCTGCCTCAACCTCCCAAGGATTCAGATTATAGACATGTACCCCCACTCCAAGCCTGTGCTCTTAAAAATTTTTTTTTAATTTACAAATAATAGTTGTCTTTGGATGGTAATCTACCAGTTAGTGATCTTAATTCCCTAATCAAACATTCTTTGTGAGGCTGAAAGATAATCACACGCTGAGGGAGACCCAGGTGCGGTGAAGTTCACTTTAGAAACCTTTCATTTTTCAAAGCCTCGGGGCCCCGCCTCTTTGCTGATCCCTTTGCTGATGAGAAGAAAGAGGCTCAGAGCAGCGCTCATTTATTTGCTGCTTCTGCCTATGGTGTTTTAAGGAGCAGGGGTGAAGAGAACCGGCTGATTCAGTTATTTCGGGGTGTTATATTCTGTTTGGGGGAAGCATTGCATGACACAGTCAGTTCTGCCCTAACGCTCATCTGGTCTCACGGAATTGTCCAGAAACAACTGATGTGTCAGGAAGCCGTCTGTACACAATGCAAGTTCCGAGTTTGTTTACGGGTAATTTCCTTTGTGAGTAGATGGTGATCGCTATGCCCAGTCCAACAGAGCTGCGCAGGGGTTCATCTACTGGCCACCTCCCAGGCCAGGCCTGCTGGAGGACCTGCACCCACCTATCTGTTCCTGGTGTTCTAACCCTTCATCTCAGACCACCACCTTTCTGTCACTTCCCACCGACTCGGGAGCCCGGTCTCCTTCCACGAGCTCACGGCACTCGCATCTCTCTTAAGAAAGAAGTGCATGAGCTTCAAAATACATAACTGTTGTAGGATTTATGTATTTCTTAATCAATTAACATGTAAAAAAAACTCTGCGGCCATCTTTTTTTGTGTGTGTGTGTCACAGGTGAAGGTTTTAGAGTGTGGTGTCTCTCGCTGTTTTTCCCTCATGAGCGCCGTGGGTTTTGCTGCACAGTTTTGCATAGTGAGTGCTTTTCAGGAATGCCTGCTTGGTGCTATAGGAGTAATATGTTCTCAAAAGGGACCAGCAGAATGTCTAATAGATACAGTATGTTAAGGCATTCACAGGAGAGGATAATGAAGACATCATTGCCAGCCTTAGACACTTCTTCCACCCAGTTTAGAGCTGTCCTCTTTATTAATCAATCTGTTGTCAGCCACAATTTAAAAAATCCTGACTTTCAGATTCTTGTGGGTATTTTTTAATTCACTGCTCAATCAAACGCATTCCTTTGGAAATCAGAAATATTTTCCCACATAGGGCTATTGGTGGTGTTGTTAGGTGCTGTCTAATCTGTGTCTGACTCATAGCGACCCTACGTACAATAGGTGAATCACTATTGTCAGTGCTTCTCACTATTCATAGGGTTTTCAATGGCTGATTGGTTTTCTGGAGTGGGCTAGCAGGTCCGTCTCCCAAGCCTATAGCACCTACTGTTCCCAGGAGGGCTCCCATCCAAGTACTAAACAGGTCTGACCATGCCTAACTTCCGAGATCTGATGGTATTGGACGCCACAGTGGTACGGCTTCAGGCTATGTAATGTATAAATATACCAAAACATTACACTATATACCATAAAGGTGTACAATTATTATCTGTTAATTTTTTTAATATTCCAGGTATTTTGGGAAAAATTTTTTGCCCCAGGTAGATTTCCCGTAACAAATTCTCCTTTTTTTTTTTTCTTTTCCTTGCTGAACTGTCTGTTCTGTATTCATTAAACTGAGAGGCCTCAGAGGCAGGACACTCACAATAAGTAGCTGTGGTGCAAATCTGTGAGGCCTGGAGAGCACGCTGTCAGAAGCAGCCAAGAGCCGTGGTCAAGTCTGCTAGATTAAAGGCACTTGTCTCCTGGCCGTGACAGAAAGCCCAAAGGACGCTTAGCAGCCACCTAGCCCAGGTCCTGGAGGCGCTCCCACAGCTGAGCACAGCCCTCGCGGGGTCTGTCGGGAAATGGCCCAGCTGGTGGAGGACTGTGTGTCCTGTTCCTCTACTAGGTTTGTTGCTGTCCTCCGGCAGGGAGAAGTCCAAAGTGCCACGCTTTACCCACGCGCTAACCCGTGTCAGCAGAAAAACACAAAGTTGTTTTTGTTTTTGTTTTTTCCCCTGTGTGTCTTACCAAGGGATAAGTTAAACTGAAATGTTGGGAATACAGCTGTTTTAGGGTGGTGGTTGGTAGTTCTAGGCTGGAACCCCAAATGGGAGCATGGTTGCTGTTTTCCATGACCTGCAAGGGGTTGGACTGGGAGGCTGGCTGGCCCTCTCTCTCCATTCTGGTCACTGTGCTCTGGGCTCCTGGCTACAGAAAGCATTCAGTGTCCCCTCACCCTGCCACATTCTCCTCATCTCCCTAGCAACCACAGTGACATGGTTCCTAAGTGGCATCCGTGCCTGCAACAGGCCCTTGGAAAGGAATAAAGATCATTGTCTCCAAAGTTTTTCCTAAGTTCCCTGCAGTAAGGATGTGTATGGGCTGGGGTTTAGCTCAGTTGGTAGAGTGCTTGCTCCATGCACTATGAGGTTCTGAGTTCGATCCCCAGTACCGCAAAAATGCCAGAAGGACCTGGCAGCCCCCTTCCAGAACAATCAGCCATTGAAAACTCTATGAATAGCGGAGAAGCACTGTCAGATATGTGTGGGAAAATGAGCCCCTTAGGCTAGAAGGAATTCAAGAAATGACTGGGGAGGCATTGCCTCCTCATAGTAGAATTGATTTTAATGATAGCAATGGAGTAAAGCCCCTGGGACTCCCTTTTGCTGAGGTGGCATGACGCAAAATGGGTAGAAACAGTGGCTACAACATTGGGCTCAAGTATAAAAAAATCCTGTGCATTGTACAGAGTCTGGTAGTATTTCATTCTGTTGTACCTAGGGTCACAGTGAGTCAGACTTGACTCAACAGCACCTAATAAACAAGAAAAAGATGCGTACATCCAGATGCACAGGTATCTGTAGTCTAAAAATCCTAAGAATGAAATCGGCTGTTAGAACGGGGCACACATTTGAGCATCGCCTCATAGCTGAAATATTCGTGGGACACATTTCCCCTTGCCTCCCGCTTCTGTTCCCGGAACCAAGGGAGATGTGACTTTTGCCAAGGGCACCCTCTAGGTGCTGGAGAGCTGGGGATCAGCCACTCCTCTGGGGAGATGCCCCCTTCCTCCAGTCATTTACTCAAGATTACCGAGCCTTTATCACGTGTCAGACACTGGAGACTCACAGAGGAACAGGTGACTGAGGCTCCTACTCCCGTGGAAACTCTATTGCAGCTGGAGACCTTTATGTCTTGTTAAAACCCATGAGCAGCACCTCCCAAGGGGCCTGCGATCTGATGGCAGTCCATGACTAGAACCTCCGTCCTGTCTCCTCGCTGCCCAGATTCTAGTTTTCCAAGGGACACCTGTGTGTCCTGTGTGTGCAAGTTCTGTGAATACCCGAAGCTTCCTGGGATCCTTGTTGAGATCTGCTGCTGAGTTAATCGAACCCCGATCAGAAGGCCGACCTGCTGCTCTCGCTCGGTGGGAAGCCCGCAGATGATCGATGTGCTTGACACAGCCGATGTTTGCTTTTGCACCATACTCATTCGTTATTTATCTCCCTTCTAGGTGGTTATACCAAGTCTCCGTTCGATTCTTCTTCATCGTGGCATGGTGAATATGCCAAGGGCTTTAGCAAGTTTTTCTTTCATCCTTTTTAAATTCATTAGGGAGACCCAAAGAGCATCCACTCTGCGGGACTCATGTGTGGTGTTTGGGACGTTCTCAGGGTTGTCTGTAAATGATTCATTCAGTATGTTGCAAGTAGGTACCAGACAGGGACAAGGACATTTTCCCTGGATGCATTTATAACGCAGATGGAAAAAATAATAACCAAACCAAGTGGAACACAATGGAATCTTTCAATAAAAGTCTATTCAAGCAAAACACACTTCACAGATGAACAAAGCCTGGCTTGCTGGCCAAGGGCTTTCGTGTCACGTCTTAGAGCTCTGTTCCTTTGTAAACCAGCTCATTACCTTGTTGTTGGGGTGCTAGGAAAGGCAGTGCAGGGACAGCCAGCCACGTGACATCTGTTTTTCCAGTTGACTTCTTCTGTTCAAAACCAGGTGTCTAGGTGTGTGAGTGTGTGTGTGTGTGTGTGTGTGTGTGTGCACGCATACACATGGCATGTGCGACGGTGTATGTGTGTGAATGTGTGCACATAAGAGAAGGAGGGAGAAAGGAGAGAGAACATCGTCACTTACAGTTACCTTGAGAATGTACAACATTTACCTGTCTTCGCTCGGGTCTGAAGTCTGTGCTTTGAGACCCATAAACCATTTCCAACTGGGTTTCTGCTGGGTATGTACCACGGCGGGGTCCCATGGCGAGGGTCTGCACCCCAAGGGGAATTCGCTGCTCTACGTCTTTTTCCTTCTGTGAAAAAGAAGATGAGGCCAGGCACAGTGGCGCACGCCTGTCGTTCCAGCGACTCAGGAGGCAGAGGCAGGAGGATTGTAAGTTCAAGA
Source organism: Pedetes capensis (assembly GCA_007922755.1). Classification (NCBI taxonomy): domain Eukaryota; kingdom Metazoa; phylum Chordata; class Mammalia; order Rodentia; family Pedetidae; genus Pedetes; species Pedetes capensis. The sequence goes on from VMDO01038985.1 coordinate 11,612, forward strand.
CCAGAGGCAGTCTGTGTAATTTAGCGAGACCCTGTCTCAAAAAGGAAGAAAATGGGCTGGAGGTGCAGCTCAGTGGTACAGCACTTGCAAAGCATGCAATCACAAGGCCCTGGGTCCAACCCCCAGTACTGCAAAAATAAATAAATAAAAATAAACAAATAAATAAATAAAGTAAAATAAAGTTTAAAAAAATAAAGAAAATAAAGAAAAAGAAGGTGAGGAGAGAGATGTCTGTTAGAAGACCTCTGTGGCCCATGCAGCAATCAGATTACTTTATCTTTTTTGTAAATGTCCTGAGGACAATATGTCCTGGGGTTCCCTGCATGCATTCCCCAAGCTCATTAGCAACAGTGGCTATACCCAAGACCACGTTCAAGCTCATTAGCAACAGTGGCTATACCCAAGACCACGTTCAGTATGGCAAGAAGGTCAGAACCAGGGCCTTTTTTTGTTTGTTTGTTTGTTTCTTAAACTAATATTTTTTCCCCCAGTTATGTGTCTTCTCTTAACCAGTTAGAGAAAACTAGTTTGTGGATTTGAAAGTGCTTGGAAAAACAACAACAACACACATTTTAAATTTATTTTGTAACAGGGAAAACAGTTAAAAACTAGAAGAATCTACCTGAGGAAACATGTAGTCCTTCAGAGAATCTAGGCAGTTGTGCCACTGATAAGCAGAAGGTTTAAAAACTTTTTGAGCCTTGAAGTCACATGCCAGAGGAGGTTTACTGGCAAATTTGGTTGTTAGGTAATAGAACAGCTTTTTCTGGACAGATTGAAAGGGTCATAACATTATGGTTGCTGCACTTAGTAATTGTGGTTTAATTTATGAAATCTTAAATATAAATAATAGTATACTGATAGCAGTGTTTTGTAAAGTAGGTCTGTGTCCCTGCCTTCCCCAGACTTCCTTAAATCGCTTGTCTTTACAAATGCATGCTTTTTGTAGACTTGGTCATTTTTTAAAATTTTCAAGCTAATAAAGAAGTAGCAATCTTTAATGTCCACTGCCATCTTTCCAAACTTTTAAAAACTTTTAAAAAGTACCTGTACATATAGTAGTGAGTGTGCACCCCAGGGTTTCATTAAAACAGGAAAACCAGTGGTCAGTTGTCTCCATAACTCCACCTTCCCTGCCTTTGCATCACCCTCCTGCTGCAGGATTTGCTTTTATACCCAGCTTGGAGTGCACACAGCTCAAATTCCTGCCCCCGCCATGTTCCCAACTGTTAACCTCCAGGGACTTCCTGGAGCACTTGCAGGTAGCAAACCACAGAACAGCAATCTTCTGGGAAGTGTGGCTTGATGGGCTTCAAGATAGATCTAGGGATCTGCTGCTTTTCCTATTTCCAGAGTCACACCCTGGTTTTCATGTTGACTTGGGCTCTTCTGGGTAGCTATGACCCCCTCCTACCTCATCTCTCTGCTGCCAT